>CAAKHC010000521.1:77073-99812 GCA_901007825.1 Macroramphosus scolopax
TGTGTGTGTGTGTGTGTGTGTGTGTGTGTGTGTGTGTGTGTGTGTGTGTGTGTGTGTGTGTGTGTGTGTGTGTGTGTGTGTGTGTGTGTGTGTGTGTGTGTGTGTGTGTGTGACCACGCTTAACTACATTTGTGGAGTCCGATGCGCTTTTAGGGAACTGGCTGTTAAATAGTTTGCAGGTTGTAGTTAGAGTGAGGTTAGAGTTGGGCTTTAACTGTGATGGTTGAGGATCAGGTGATTGGCGAGGCAATGCATGAAGTCAATAACAGGCTCCCATGACCATAGCAACACAAACCTCTGTGTGTGTGTGTGTGTGTGTGTGTGTGTTTGTGTATGTGTGTGAATGTCAATGAATTCAAATCAGTTTTAAATAACCAAACCCGACAAAATAAACAACCAATTACACCTGTACCAGTAAATGCAACATCCAGATTGATGGAGCCTAGAAGTCTCCCAATAAACAAGTGACAGGAGGGGAATGACCCGCTCCATCATTGCATTTGTTTCCAGATGCTGTATGAGAGGATCATGGGAAAAACAACCAAGCCGATTTATACCAAACTTGTCGGAGGGGCTTAGAATAGGCCAAGGAAGAACTGTTAGACTTTAGGGCAGATCCATTCAACATTATCAAGAAACTGTTTTTTTTTACATGGACTTTGGCGGTGGTTTGCCCTCTTCAAATGCATTTCTAGTTAATAACATGTCAATAGATGGTCATGGAGAGTGTTGTGGGGATCCCATGAATATATTACTGGATCACCTGAGGGCACAGAAAGCTTTTCAAACATCCAGTCTCCTCGTAACCTCTAGAATGGACACGGGCCCACACAGATATCAGAGAGCCTCAAACTAGCTGGTAAAACTATTCATTTATTGGTGCCACAGATTATAAAATGTACGTTTAATTGGACCTCTGACTGACAGACTGACAGCAGGTGTAATTAAAAACTGAGAAACATCCATGTTGCCAGACGAGAGTCGTATTTCATGAAGCCTGATCACGGGCCAGAAATAAACAGCGAGGCGCCAGACATTGAAAGGCAGTTTAATCGACAGACAGTAAGTGCCATGTATCCGACATGTAGTAATGCCAAAGGCGGTGAATTCGAAGAAGTGTAACATAAAGATACGTCACATTAAGAATGAGAGTAAAGTTCTGTGTGCCTGGAAGTTGGCCATCAACACACTCTGCTCTGTGTCGCATACTGTTTCTTTATAATCTCAGCGTTGAGGCTGCCAGGTGGCCACGAATCCCTTCGTGACATGAACCCCGCGACTAACGCCGAGAGAAGACGCGAGTGAGGCGGAGAAGACACAGAGAAGAATCTGACACTCTTACATGGATCTCTTTGTCCTTGTAGTCACTGGATCTAATTCAATTAGAGCTATCTGACTTAATCCTACAGGAGTTTTAAAAAGTCTCAACAACCTAATCCCCCTGAAGACATGGCGTGTAGCATGCATGGGCCTCCAGTTGCCTAAAATACTGTGTGGTAGTGGGAAATATGAGGCTTTACTATCTCAGCTGTCACAACAAGACGGTATTTCATTATCGTGGGCTGTTGCGAAAATGAAAAATAGTACAGATGTTTGGCTTCTCGGGTGCTGAGTTTTACTTTTCTCTGACACCAGCAGGCTTGGTGATGCAGATAGTAACCCGTTGGAAAACACACACACACACACGCAGGTTGCCCTGCTCCCCTGACTCCACAGAGCAGATCCAGATGTGTAGATGGGTTCAGCCGCTGGCCTGGCAGGGAAACTGAGAATCTGTTGAGATTGTGGAGTAGCAGGATAACGGATGACCTGTAACAAAACCATAACTGTCTCTTCAAAGGATACACCTCCACATGCTTTTTTTGCAGCTCCCAGCATTCACAAACCCAAGGACCCTGGTGTGTGATGTCATGCAACAGGGAGGAGAGAGAGTCCATGCAGAGGTCTCAAAAACAAGCTCATCCATTATCTCCTCACTCATGCTCTCCATGGGGGAGGATGGTGTTTTTTTTCTCCAGCGTGTAGTACTTAAAAAGCTTATCTGGGCTAAAGTGTGTAGGCATTACAACCCGTATAACCTACACACACATGAATGACACACTCTGAGTTTGAACAACACGATGTGACACACACACACACCTGCAACCGAAAGACATGATGAGGATTTTATCCTCTTGGCTTTCAATCACAAACCATCTCCAACCTCTGAGGGACTGATGGTGTCACGGTTTGTAAAGGCCCCCGTGTAATTTTTGTCATGCGATACACACAACAGCACGATGACTCCTGACTCTTAATAGAGTGGGAGACTTGTTCATCACCATAAACTGCCAAGTCACATGACCGAAGTTATAATAGACCCTGTAAAGGAAAGCCATTCCCATTGAAGGATTGCGCTTCGGGGACATTTTCTTATCCTTTTGCAGGAAGGAAAAGGCCGCGTTTGAAACATGTAATAATAGTCCTCAACATAGTCCCCACTTTCATCCTAGCACGCCCTCTCATTACTCATCCAGACCTGCGTCTGTCCAGGAGAGTACATCAGAGCCGTGCATCCCAGGATCTTGATCTAGAGAACCTCCAGTATCATATTCAAAAGAATGGAAAATTTGTTGCATATGCTTTGATAAGAGACGTCAGCTCAAACACACTGGAGTGAGAAAGGAGGTCTTCAAAATGGGCTTCATGCACCGGCTGTTGCTTGGTGAACTCAAAGTGCTTTACAATGTTGCCTTATTCACCCATTCACACTGACATTTACACACACATTAATGCACTGGTGGCAGCGGCTGCCGTGCAGGGTGCCAACCCGCTCATCAGGATTCAATTACAGGTTCAGTGTCTTGCTCTAGGACACGATTCAGCCCATCGTCTGGAGGAGCCAGAACCTCCTGATTACTAGAGGGCCACTCGACCTGCTGAGACAAGCCGCCCTCAATGACGCCACTTTGCCAACCGATAAAGAACAAGGGTATCTGCGTTGGTGAATAATGATGACAAAGAGGTTGGGTAGGCAGGAGCACACAAACGACAGCCAGGATGAATGTGTTTCCAAATCCAAAAGATGGAGGGCTCGTTAGAAGTCTTCTGCAGAGCTTAATGACAACCAGTTGATTTGAATCAGGTGTGACGGAGTGCGAAAAACATGCAGGTCAGGAGGTCACCATGACCAGGACCGGGAAGCACAGTTCTACAGTTTGAGGAGTAGGTCGAAATAATTGACCACAACACTCAATAAAGTGAGCAAAAGCGTTGTAAGCTGTCCTAACCTCTGATCTAACAGACAGATATTGATGACTCTTGGGAAGATGACAGGGAATATTTCATACTAGGTATTAGTCAGGCTCGACTGAAACTAATGTGAAAGGTGTCAATGGATGATGAAGGGGCCTGCTGGCACGCCTCATCGGTCAAATTAAGAACCTGATGCTCTTGTCATTTTAAGTGCTATTCAGATGTTCATTTTGGACCTTCAGCAGATTTGTTGTTTGTCTTACTTTGGATCTCGTGGGCTGTTTGGACGGCTGGTGCGGAGTCGGATCTCGTTTCCCCCTGATGGTCGTTCCGGTCCAGAACCTGGACTCACCCGTCTAAAATGAAATCCATCAGTGACAGAACAAACATTTCAGGACCGCCTCAGGCGAAGGACAAACAAGCCACTATTGATGAACAAATACATCCTTATCACAAACACTAGAATTAATACAGTTTTCACACACAAGTATTATGAAGACCTTGCGGAAGAAACACGTGTTTCATCCTTCCCCCCAAGAACATGTACATATTAAGCCACTTCTTTTCCATCAGTTGCTAAGAGCCCTCCCCATATCTTCCTTGCCTCCATACAATTATGGGACACAATGAAAGACACAGTTACTTTCCTCCATCCCATCTTTCTCTTCATGGCTGCCAATATAAATGTCACCCCTTTCATCTCTTTGAGTCCTATTCCCATAGAGCACTGAAATGCACACACACACACTTTTTGCTACTGAAAGGGGAGGAGTCAGGAGTGTATAAAATCCAGCCTCATGCAATCTTTAATAAAACAACAGTCACTCGCTTCTCTGTTTTCAGATTTTCATTTAGGCTAAATGACCAAGTCTTTTATTATTAGTCGTCTTATTGACTGACTGTACACGTGACCAGTATGTCCAGCAGATGAACAGATTATCATAACAGCCGTATCACCCTGGCCTCTAAAAGCTTCTGCTCATGTGGTGTGTACCTCGGCTCATCCGGAGAAGGCTCCAGAGCGAGTCCGTTGGTCTGGGCAGGGCTGTGAGCGGGGCTGTTATCTGGGCTAACTTCTTCTTTAGCGCCGTTTGTTGGCGGCAGCTCCAGGCAGGCTCTGACGCCCTCCCACTGCTGCGCGGCATTACGGATCGCCAGACGCCGCTTCTCCTTGACGACACACACACACACACACACACAGAAGCAGAGGGCAGACATGGTTTCAGGTGACAAGTCTCCTGAACACATAGCACATCTGAAGCTCAAAGAATCTCTGCCTATACGTGTTCAGTCACAGGCTAACAAACACCGCTGCCCTGCTGAGACGCAATGTTGATTATATGAGACATGAGAACTACTTACTGCCAGATGTCACACATAACTTAGGTCTGCAGTTGTTACCATCACAGCATATTGCTCACATTAGTGCCCTGAGATATCTTCTGTTCGGATTTGCCTCTCTCTATATATATAAACACAACCCTCATATTGAATTGAATTTAAGAGCAGTAAAAGTCACATCAATGGTGTCTGTGGTTTCGATATGCTCATGTTTGGAATGTACCACTCCCCGACTGGCGTGGTGAGTCAGCCTCCATTCACAGTGAATCCTACGCCCTCCTGAACTCTTGTCCGTGGCATTTAATATGACATGTTGTCAACACCAGAGATTAGCGGGAGTTGGGTTACTCAGAGACAATGAGTGCCGCACAGAGACCTTCTCTCAGCAAAAGACGCTGCGGCGCAGAGACAGCGGGAGCAGATCCAAACACTACTTACTGCATATTTAGATGAACTGCCTGATGTGGTGCGGAGCATCTTAGGACCTTTTAAATAAATAATGTCATTTCTGAGAACAGGGTACCTTCTCCTCCATTACACAATGTTTCCAAAACACACTTGTGTAGCGGGTTGTTAATAGAAAACGGGTGATAAAGTTGAAAATCTAGGTCAACATCCACAAACAATAAGATGACTGTGAGTACGTAGACATACATGTAGGAAAGCCTCCTGGTAACGTATGTTTTCATGGAAAAGCTTCTGTTAAATGAATTTAAAATGAGTAGATCCCTGTAAGGAGTAACATCCAGAGGTCAAAGAGGTCGGTTATTGTCCACATCTGCATGCTCATCATCGCTGACTTGGCTCGTCTTGTGGACAAACAACAGTGGATCAGATCAGAGTGGTACCTTATGAATGGTCTGCTTATGACTCTCCTTCTTCTTCTCCTCCTCTTTTCGAGCCTGCACACCAGCCATCCGCCGATCCTCGTCCTGGAAAAGACAGCCCGTGCAATCAGAGTGCTGCTCCATTCATGAGTTGTGAATTATTCAACGGGGGGAGAGAGGAGAGAATCACAAAAGACCGTCGACAGCAGCGCTGCCGTGAGGACCAGAACTGGACCACTGTGGAGGCTGGTGAGAGACACCAGCCGGCAGCATCACAGGATTATCCGTCTGATTTTTCAGACTCGGATCATCTGAGCCCAGCTGTTGGGGATAGCCAATACTCCCAGAATGCAATGCTGCCAACACAATCTGAGTGTGCCAGAGGAGAGCTGAGGGATTTTCAGCTGTCTGTGACGCAGCCACGATGCTTCTGTCTGATCAATGGAAGCAGAATTCTAACAGTGAGGAGAGATTGATGCTACTGAAGAGCTATCATATATCAGTCTCCCAGGTCAATAATCTCGCTTCAGGATTTCAGTCGACCGTAGCAATTACAGCTTAATGATGTCTCACATCAGTGACACCACCCACAAACAAACCGTCTCCTTCACTAAAGAAGCTATATTTAATGTATTTGTAGATAAATTAACAGCGTAAGTTGTGTTTTAACCTGAAATCCAATGCAGTCGCCATTTATTCATTCACCTCGTGTGCAGTCTGGAGTCACATTTCATCCATTAATAACAGCTGATCCTCTGTCAGAGGAACTGATTTATATCTCAGACAATCAAACCGCACTTCCGCTGACAGTTTAGCGCCTTGGCAGCAGGGTTTTCCTAATCAGTTGGCTCGTCTGGGCCCATGATAAAGCTTCTTCCTGGTAATATTAGGAGAGTCTGAGAAGATGTCGGGCCGATATTTCTATTGTCAAATCAAAACTTCATCTACAAGTAGTAAACGTTCAGAAAGGACCAGGAGGTCGCGAAACTGGCTCATCCTGTTCCGCACTACTTTACATGTGACTTAAACTTCAAGTAAAAACATGAAAACAGAGGTTACAACGTTATGTTTTTTTTCCACCATATGTTCTGAGGGCAAGGTGTGTGTGTGTGTGTGTGAGAGAAACAAGCTCAGACCTGGGCGCTCCCTGCTTCACAGCCTCTGAAAGCATGCTGACATCTCACTGTAGCAGCCAAACGCAGTCGAGAATAATCATTGTTTTCTTTCTCGGATATAATACGTGCATTGAAAAGGTCCCGGTTTTAATCGCTGGTACATGTTTGCCTCTAACGTGCAACCGAGAGCACGCTGATCGCCGGCGGTAGGGATTCCAGGGAGATAATAACTAATGGTTATTGCATCATCATGACGTCCAGGAGCTTGCAGGTGAGTCATAGAAAGTGAACTTGGCTGTGTGGGTTCATTGAAGGTTTGTGCGCTAACATTAAGACAGTGTCACTCTCGAGAACACATGCAGTACCTTTACCAACACACCGTATGTTCAGACAGTCACATAGAGTTTTGTCATTAATATAGGACGGTCGTAACCCCCCGCGAGTGATTCAGATTTCTGACTAATATTAAACGATATATTTTGATAGGTAAACAATATAAAAGGGGCAACCACAGTTGAACAGTGAAATTCTTTCCTTCCAGGCAGCAGTGGTTAGCGCTGACGCCTCCCAGAAAGAGCTTCTGGGTTCAAGCGCGGGTTGTTCGAGATCTTGTTTCTGTTTGGAGTTAGCGTGTCTCTGTGTATGCTTGATAAGAGTTATAGTTAGAGAACATTGATCAGATCACCTGCTATTGTGGTCATGAGAGTGACCGTCCTAAATGTGGTATAAATAAAGGGGAAAAATATAACTACATTTCCAGTTCTGCCCTGCACACAGACACGATCAGACGGTCCAGCCTTACTGTGATGCGCTTCATGTCCAGCTGCTTGAGATGAAGCACACAGCGCAGGACGGCCTGCTTGTACCATGTCTCCAGGGCTACAGGATTCCCATCCAGGGTGAGCTCAGAAAGGGAGCGCGACTCTCCGAGGCAGGCGAGCTGGTCAGAACTAAACACAAATGAGAAGAAGATTTTGACTGAGAGCGTGAAGCTACACACACACGCGTCTTAAACACAAAGAGCAGTTAAATTCTTCACAGTAATACGGAGGCACGGTGAAGTAAAGAGAGACGTCTCTTAACTCTCAAACCTTTTTGTCTCAGCTTGTGTTGACAGAATGGAGCCAAGCTAAAACAAGAAATGGAAAACGGGTAATTTAGCCGGCGCGTTGGCAGCCTGATATCACTCAGGGGGCAAATGAAGGGAGAATATATCTGCTTCACTGTTGAAATGAGCCTGTGGCAAAATGGGACAAGAAAAAGTAGAGTCATGCTGTGCAGCTGCGATCCGGTTGAGGTTACGTTCATTTGTGATAATAACCCAGATTAATCACCTGCCTTGGAACTACTTATGGATCTACTTCACTGCACTGCTGCTGATCGGAGCCAGAGGTTTACTTAAAGGCGATGGAGGGTCAGAGGAGTGTGATCGTTAGGGAACATCAACATTGTGGAGCTACTTGGAAGACTATTGACTCTTGGAACTTCTGCTGAGAACAGGAACCTTGATTTCATCTTGTCTGGGTTTAGAAATACTAGAATATTCAGAGTTTATACACATTTGTACAAATAGATTTACATGACTTCGAGGTAAATGTTCATGACTGTACATTCCCTGAAATATTAAGAATAACAAAGAAAATACATTTCAAACTTTATCACATTTATGTTGTTTGCTACAAAATAGATGAATACATTTAAAATGATTTTCCTCAGATGATCTTCACTGAATAAAATGTACTCTAATATGTATGAATGGTATTTGTGCAGTGGGTTTCCATCCCTATTGCAGAACTTTCTGCCTTTCTCAAGACCTTGAATTTGCTGGGTTTTTTTTTTAAATCCAATGACTCTTCCAGGTTCTTAACGACCGTATAAACCCTGAATATCATCAGTGTGATGCAAACAGTAACTGGTACCAAAGACCATTTGAATTTGTCGTTAATAGTTGTGAAGTGCTGGCAGACTAGCAGTAATGAAGAGGGTGTTTGTCATTAAGAGAGACTATTTGAGACGTGAACGGCTCTTGACTGCACCTCATTCATTTTGCATAGTTCATCCATTATAATCCCACTGACGGGTCCTCCTGGGATGTGTTAATATGATGACATGTCTTAGTGGTTGTGTCAATAATGACAGGTATGCCCTGCACTTATTCCTGGACACGATCAGGTCCAATAAGAAGCGACTATAAAACATGTGTGTGCAGAGTGGGGTGTGGTTGACAACTATGTAGCTTCAGATAATCCCTGCACTTATCTTTACTAATGTCTCATGATTGGTTCTGCCTTGCTCCGGCTGCATGAGGTGGCTCACCTAGATAAATATAAAAAGAAAATGATGAATGCAAACGTTCAGGAGGGGATTTTTTTTGCTTTGACATCTCGCCACTACTAGCTTGCACCAAAGGAGAGGAGTGTGTTCTGTCCTTCTACCTAGCAACAGAGCACATCTGTTCCCCCTACCAGCGTTGTACAGTTCCAAAAGGGTACACAAGCCAGACATGAGCATATGCTCACAAGAGCTGTTTAATGGAAATACTTCCACAGAAAAACCTGCTGAATAGCACAATATATCTTGTTTCCTATTTCTCTGTCATGATTCTGTGTCTCTGCATCCTACAGAGACTTGATCAGTGAGGCCGGCTTCATATGTCAGGTCAGATCTATCGCAGCACAAGGTGACTACAGCGTGGTCAAGGAGGCGTCGTCCAACCCTGAATCACACATGTGGGCCCCCTCTTTCAGGCTTTGCTGCTTTAACAAGTTAACTCTGTGACACCTTCATTGGTTATTCGCGGCTCAGACGGGTTGAAAAGCGGGAAAGAAAACACACTGTAGCTACTGGAAAGTGTGTATAGAAGGTTGACGTGTGCACTAAGCAACCAAACACACCCCTCTCGTTCATCCTACACACACCTCTCATTCATCTTACACACCCTTACCTACCGATGCAAGTCTATCGTTAATTCTCCATGCAAGGGAGACAGTCTCTTCTACCCTGCTTCTCCGTTGTTTGACTAACTTTAAAGACGTGTCACAACCATGGAACACATCCAGGTGTTTTATTTTGTAGGGCACAGAAAGTGCCGGTGTGTGTGTGTGTTCTGCCTGCAGCTTGTTGTCCAGCGTGTCCACCCCCCCACCCCATCAGGAGCCAAGGGAGGAGACGTGGCACTGTCAAGCCACCATCCCTGTCCCTGCCCTGTGGGGAGGAGAGAGTTAAGCGGTACAAGCTCTTACCTGGTGATGTTATTGCAGCTGAGGAAGAGACGCTGCAAGCGGGGCAGGCGGTCCAGCTCAGTCTAGAGGGAGAGAAAAAACAGGGAGAGGGAAGAGAGGGAGATGGAGGGATGTAAAGATGAGAAGGCGCTCTGGAAGAGGGCAGTGCATCCTCACTGATGACAAGGCTCTTTATCCCTCTCCATTCCCTCAGTCACCTTGCAGCTCTCGGCTCCAGCACACAGCATCCCCATCCACCCTGCGCATGCACACATACAGCACGCTGCCTTGTCTGCACATGGAGAGGAGGGGCAGGATGGAGGGAGCGAGTGCGAGCGAGAGAGCAAGAGGAGGAAAAGGGGGAGGGGAGGGAGAGCTGAGTGTGCGAGCTGCGCTACTGCAGAGATCCCCTACTGCAGCAGGCAGAATGAAAATGCTCACACACAGATACCGGTAGCAGCTAGCCACTGTACCTTGTCATGCAAGAACAATGGCTGAGAAAAATTCAAGGGGATGCTGACTTGGATGGGGGGGGTGTCTTCATTTGAGAAGGCTCAGCATCAAAACGAATGCAGATTTCTGTGCGGGGGTGGGGTGAAGAGCAGCAGCTGGCCAGCTGGCGAGTTGAAGAGGACAAACAGGGATGTAGGCAATGTCACAACCCAGACTTTAGTCAATCAGGTGTTTTTTTGTTTGTTGTTGTTTTTTTGTCTGTTTTTTTTTTTTGGGGGGGGGGGGTGTTCAGCATCTGTGGTATGAGACTGTGTGGATGGTCAGTGCAGCACAGGCTGGAGATGAAGAGGAGAGGACACTCCCAGTAGCAGTCGCAAAGAGCTGCGTCAGCGTCCACCCATCTAACCGCCCCCTCCTCCAGAACTGTGTGCAATCTCCAATCAAATGACATATTAACTTAGCATTTAGGCTACGCCGGCTCGTGTGCAGAGAACACAACGCCCCAGCAACAAAGAGGATCATCACCTGTTCTTGTTTAATCCATTCCAAGTGGCCAAACTGCAGTAGAGCTGCAACACAGTGAGCCAATTCATCAATGGAGAAAGAATTATTTTGAATATCAATTCATCTTTTTCATCATTTTCAATGAACACAAGACTACAATTATCTGGTTTGCCACATTTTAAATGTAATCATTTAGTGTTTGTCTTTGTCTTCTGTGATAATAAACTGAATATTTCTGAGTTGACAAACGCTAGCATCAATGAGTCATGTCTGACTGCTCACTGTATCTTTCACACTCACTGCGACCGATGGGGTCATCATCTGGAGGCTGGAGCATCACGAAGCGGGCGGACAAACAAAGTGCATCATCTACCAGGAGTTGTTGTCAACGTCAAGTGACCTGGAGTTATATATAGATATGTATGTCGAGGGACTTGAAACACAGCTACTTGTGTTGTCCTGTTTCTGCTGTGTAAGTTATCAACACTAAGCTGACATGAAACAGGCCATTAACACTTAATAACGTGTTAACCCTGGGATTAATCTCTGGGTTAACTCTCTGCCTCTGTTGCTCTGGAAGCTCATTCACAAAGACTTCTCGTACAAAGAGTTGCTCCTTGTGACCAAATTATAAAAATATTAATTAAGACAAGATCCTGGTAAAGATTAAAGTTAATCACAAAGCATCACGGCACTTTAGAGAGCTGCTATGTTAGAAAACTGTTAAGTTGGATAAACTGTAGGGAGGAAGACTTTGAAGAGGCACATGATTTGAATTTAGACTAAAAAACAGATTATACCTGCAATTTTTGATCCCACCAGCAACATAAAATCATGGATGTTATTATATTGGGCTTTTATTCTCCACAATTATAGTATCTACTTTGCTATGGGACAAAGATATGTAATTATCTTTTGTTGCGTTTTCTCTCTTTCTGCTGTATTATGAACGACTGTGGGACGGAACGGGTCTCCGTCATGTTGGAGAGACTCAGTAGTCCAAAATGAAAGCTTGACATAACAGACTGCGTTATTTCTCTGACTGAAGTTGGTTAAAAGATTTAAGAAAGGTGGAAAGTAATTTTAATATATGAAACACACTTTGAGGGGATGTTTTAACAGAGAACAAGGGTTAAAAGAAACTGCAAGTCATAACGATCACTGACCCTCCCAGACACTCCCAGAGCCTCAGTCTCCTGACGGATGCTGGTGGAGCAGGAGCCTCTGTGTGCTGTCTGAGACTAAATATAGCCGCCCTGTTACAGACACAATGATGTCATCACTGGGCTGATGTGCTGCATCGCCAACCAATGTGGCCTCCTTTTCAAAAGAACCCTTATTGATCAGAGCCAATCGGCTTACAGGATGCAATGTGAGGTTGCGTGCAGCTGTATCCCTCTTTGTGTGTGTTCCGACAGTGTGTGCCTCTGGGTGTGTATTTATGTGTTTGTCTGTGTATGCTCAAGCCTCCACCTCTACATCCTGGCTCCGCCCTCCTCTCACTGACAGCTTGCGTGTCTTCAGTTTTCACACTGAACTCTGGCAGATGCACAAGTCCACAAACACAAATATATTCAGCAGTGCTGTCTGTTGCATGCAACAACAACAACAACAACACACACACACACACACACACACACACACACACACATACACATACACATACACACATACACATACACACACACACACACACACCACAAGAGAGCACGGAAGCTGCTCAAAACACATGCATGCGAAGGAGATTGCAAAGATTAAAAGAAAACAAGGATCACGAAGATGTGAGCATAGTTGTCACACATCTGGCTTCAGGTATTGTGCGCTAGTATTGCCCATGTTGTGCAGTAACGAGACACTGCAGTGTCCTCCGGTGCTGTGGTTGCACTGCGCTTCACATAGATCACTTGTCAATCAATGACTCAGACAGTTTTATAAGGGGACAGTGTTCGCCTGTGAACTTAGCTTTGTTGGAGCTGGGACATTACAAAACCTCGTCATCATCCATGTTAAATGCGTTTTTGGTGGTCTGTCTGTCTGTCTGTCTGTCTGTCTGTCTGTCTGTCTGTCTGTCTGTCTGTCTGTCTGTCTGTCTGTCTGTCTGTCTGTCTGTCTGTCTGTCGTCCCTGCAAGAACCTACCATCTGATTTTTACTGAACTTGATGGACGAGATGTAAACAGTTAAAAAACAGCATTTTTTTACAAGCACTTTGACTGATGTTCAGATATTTCTTATTGAGGTTGTAATTAAAAGGTTTCCCCAAAACTGCTGCAGGAAGTGTGTTTATGTCAAAAGCCTATAAAAGATCAGACTCACATCATGTCAGCAGAGGGGAAAATGACAGATCAAGGAGATGTGATGAATGTATCAAACACACAGACACTATAACCTGACTGATCTACAGCAAAACCACCAAACAGCATTGTACATGTTCTTTCTTCCAGTTGTATTGAAGCTCAACTCACTGGCCTCGCATGAAGACAAGCCAACCGCTAATTCATAAATCCAGCCTGCCTCCCGGTGATACCTCTCTGCTCCGTCTGTTTTATCACTGCTCGTGTTCCTCCCAAACCAACCACGGAACCTGCTGCCAAGAATGTACAAATGCATCTCTAACTGACTGCTGCAGGATCTTTCAAGTAGAAAGATCCACCTGAGAGTGTGAACGGAGAGAAGAAGGTTTCTAGAAGTGACAACAGGATGAATCGCCACTGTGTTGTCAGTTACTGTGTTGAGAAAAAGGACAATATGACACATTATAGTCTGTGGATTACTGACTTCCACTTCCCTGTGCCTTGAAGGAGAGGGGGAAACCTGGACACCTGGAGGATGCTTATTTACTCTCTGCCTGTTATAAGCACTTGGCAACAAACACAGCTAATGACAGAGGCTGCTGAGGAGACACATTTTTCCCTCCTCCCATGTATCAAATAAAACATTACATCCGATCATGAGCACTGGATGCGGTTCTTGATCAGAGCTCGCAGGCAGAGGACATGCTGAGTGATGGGTTGGGGCTTCATACGACACAAGGTTGGATTCCATTTGTATTTTCTACCCCAAAAAGCAGGAAAGGGCTTAGGGGATTTGCATAGAAATGAAGGGGCCTGTTCTGGCATGCACTGTTCTGTTTATCAGATTAAAACTATAGAAACCGAGGCAAGTGAAATTCAGTGTTTAGAATATCCAGTTTCTCTTTTACTGAGCCAGAGAGACAGTGGGAGGTTGTGGGTAATGAGCTACGTCTCCCTAGGTAACGCCAGCCAGATACATTTCACAGCAGACTTTCTTCCACAGATACTATTGATGTGATTTCGGTGTTTGTTATTTTGTGACAGCGAATACTGCGATACTGTGATCTCATAACAGACGAAGGAGAAGCTGTGGGAGGACCTGGTCCAAAGCACTGACAGGAAGATGAAAGATGAAGCAGCTGTGAGGTGTCAGGGTTCATGTGTGTGTTTGTTTATTCAACAAAATGCAGAGAAATATTCACAGTGTTTCATGATCAGCAGCTGTAACTGGAGATTCTGTAACTGGTACTCAGTAATCAGTACTACATTCTTACATAAGTACTCAGTAGTCAGTTCTACATTAATATATGAGTACTCAGTATTCAATGCTACAGTATTACATGAATACTCATAAGTCAGTACTATAGTATCACACGTGTACTACTCAGTACACCTTCCTAGACCTCTAATTTCTCCACCTTGCTCGGACCACAGCCATATTCAACTTGGCCTTTATTTCAATCTCGACTGCACACCTGTAAAGTTGTGAGACTAATACAGAGATAGAGGCAGTGGGACAGACCCCAGGAACCCCCCCGTTCCCCCGACAGTTTACAAGTGTCTCCAGGAGGACAGTTTGCCTTGACGACACCCGCAGCCTCACAAGGTGATAACTACTCCTGTCAAAAAGAGTATTTGGTTGACTGTCAGCTGCTGCTTCCTGCAGTGAATTAAATGTTTTACGCTGCTGAGCATTAATTGTGAAAAAGGCCCCACTCACCACAGAAGAGATGCAGTTGTGTTGCACATTGAGTTCAGTCAAACAGTCCAGGCCCTGAAGGTTTTCCAGTCTGCAGATGCTGTTTCCTGCCAGGTTCAACACCTGCAGCTCCCTCAGATGAGAGATGTTTTCTATCCTGCAGATCTGCATGAAAGCACAGTGAAACAGAGATGCATGTTATGTAAAGCTGCAATTCAGGTTAATCACATTCCACAGAGAGAGACAGAGCTAGTGGAGCATACCATAGCTGTATGCATTCAGTGCCCACTCCTGCCAATCAAAGCAGATATTTTAAGATCAAATGGTTTACTTACACAGAATTCTTACACAGTTAAAATGGTTTGATGATGCAGTATAAGCAGGGTATTACATTTGCTTTGCAATGCCTGAGGCTGTGCATTTTCCTAAATAAAATGTCCAATGCTCTCATGTTCTATTTCACAGCAACAATCGGAACCCCTGGACCACATCCCGAATGACGACATGCAGCCAGTCACATCAAGTTGTGACTCCTGTTTAACCTCCCATATCGTAATAACAAACTAGTGGTTGAGGGTCGGTCAGTGGTGAAATCTTACCCCTCCTTCATCCCTCCCTGTGTTGGGGAGACAATGCTGGGGCCCCTGTCAGAGTGACACTTTAAATACATGGGGAGATTTCCCAGTGGCTGTTAGCCTGAGAATGACGTGTTTCCCCCTGACTGTACATGTGAGGAGCATTTAAAGGGACAATGGAGGTTTGAGGCTTCAGTTCAAATACAATAACCGAGCATCTCTGTAGTTCAAATGGTAGATATATTATATTAGTTGGAACCAGAGACAAATATAATGATAGACGCTTTAAGGGGTCAACAAAAATAAACATGAAGAGATCTTGATCGCCCCCTGGTGTTAGAGAATGGACCTGCAGCCAGGTGAATTATTCCCTGGTTCCAAATCATCACCGGTGCAATATGGCAGCATCCGTACTCTGGTTAGTTTTCATAACGGGAAGTGGAGGCGGGATTATAAACTCCCTGGTTGGAACTAAAGCAGTTAAAACAATCATGTAAATGTTGAAATTTTAGCATAAGTAAATGAACATTCAGGTACCTTTAAGACCGATTGTGAGTCATTAATGTATTGAAACGAAAAGAAAATTAAATTAACAACTGGGTTTAAAGTTCACTCAAAATCTTCAAAAAGAGCCTCATTTAGTGACTGATTTGACATCAGTGAGGTCATCAAGTTGTATTCAAAGGCCTTCAAAAAGGGGTCTCACCGATGGACTGAATACCCTCAGTCAACACACAAGTATCAAACACCATCAGACGGACAGCAGTAGCTCGAAGTTTGAGACCTCGATTGCATCAAGATGAGCAAAGAAGTAAGAAAATACATCTCCCAAGGTGAAAGTTATCTGGGGCCTAGACTTGGGCATCCCCGACCGAAGCGAGACAGGCGTCCGGCGTACAGGCGTCTCTGTGTTGACATCTGTCACCACATAGACAAAGTATTTCTACTCACGCGGAGGCAGATTGTAGATAACCTCATTTGAAATCATTCAGGCATATTGTATTACACATCTTTAATTAGGTGCTTTCCAATGATGCGGGTAAAGAAATAGGAATACGCTAGTTCTGCTATGGCAAGAATTTGAAAGTGTGATGCATTGGAATGAGAAATTCAAGAAGGGCATGAATGTGAGGGTGGAGAGGATGTCATTGGTGTCCAGGCAGGGCAGAGGCCCGTTCTAGTCGTGTGGGGGGGTTGAGAGGGATGGCTAAGAGGGACAAGCCATGTTATACAGTAATCATGTCTTAAAGAATCATTAATGTCACAGAAGAGGGCTCAAGAAGTGCCATCAATCATAGCAACAAAGCCTTGAGCGCGTTTGTGGGAAGCTTCCGTCCCAGCTTCACCCTCACCCCGGAGTGCTATGCATGACAGATTCAGTCCAACATAATCAAAAACATCATTCTGAATTGTAGATAAGACGAGATAGGATTTCTGCCATGGATGTGAGCTTTGCCAACTTTCTTTTTTATAATCCCCGTAGGGCGTTTTTCCACTCTCTAAAGTCAGACTGCCCGAGCGGAAAGCATCACCGCCTAACTAGCTGAGGGTTGTTCAATGATGTCGGGCCACATTTGAACCCCGGCACCGGGTCACTGAGACAGGGTGAGGGTGGGATGAACACACCCAGGGAGGATATCCCCTTTTGAGTAGTATTTTTATGGAAATAAATCCTCCTGTGACAGAAACGAACGGGTAAATAGATAGTTTGGGAGTGATGTGAGCCTCTCTGCTGAAGGAAGGGAGGAAGACGGGATGACAGTGATTTACCGCTGTAGTTAAAGCATGCACACAAAAAGAGAGAGGACAGGCAGCTGGTGTTCTCTGGCTGGACAACAACCTGACTCATTACAACTCATTACTTCACTTTCTGAATTCATTATCTTGTTTTATCACTGTGCAGAGAATCACATGAGAGTCGGTTCTGACACCGTACGAATGTCAACAGTTATTCAAAGACAGAAAACAACGTTTTAGGATCAGTGAGTGAAAAAGAAGAAGAACCTGTCCTGTTCAGAATTAAATATTCATCATCTGCTTCTACAAAGCTGCCTGCCAGCAGACAGCTCCTGCTGAATAAAATTACTGTGTCGGAGAGCTGCTGTTGTTGTTTCAGGACTGATACCAATTTTTTAGTAAGTCACGGCGGCCGACAGCCGAGATTCAGTTACAGTCAATTTAAAAAATGTTGCGCCAAAATTGACAGCAGCAGAAACCCAAATACGAGGCTCTTTGCATAGAATTCTATCAACATATGTTTAATAGACTTTTCTGTCAAACTAGATACAGTAAACTGACTGTGTATATAAACATAAGAAACGAAAATGCGCACACATTAATGTCACAACTTTTCCTCTCTTATATATTTTTATATTTATTTTTGTCACCAATATCTTCTACGTTTTTCTGTTTTCTTTCACTTGGCAAGACACAATTTTACAGACTTTGTTCAGAGCTAACGTCAGCAGCTAACGTAACGTGAGCAGTAGCTGCTAACGTTAGCAGCTAACATAAGCAGCTAATGTCGACTCGTTTTATTGTGTTTCTTGTGTTTGCAATAAATCTGCCTTGGCAGTGAACTGAAGATCCCTCTCTGCTCTTATTATTTCCTTTCTTCTGATTTTAGCTGAGTTTTAGTATATGATAGGTTAAGAAACATGCTGCTGATAGTGATTTGGATACAAGTGCATTGAAACTGCCTCAATTGCCTCTTTTACAATCAATTGCACAACAATTCTTTTTCAATTTTGGATGTATTTTCTGTGAACTGTTTCTCAAGTGACGTTGAGAGACCTGGTAAGAAGTGGCCATTGATATGAACGAATGAAGAAGAACTACATGACATTGGAGCAGTCATGACTAATAATGTGGACTCCAGCTCGATGTAAAGAGCAGCCAACACAAGAAAAGAAGCGCGTCTCGCCAGGGCTCAGGGGGAGCTCTCTGAGGAGCAGCGTGGGCGGCATGCTGGCAAAACACTAATATGAGGAGGGGAAGCCTTTCTTCTTAATTTGTCTTTTCTTTCCAGGAGCTATTGAATCCTCAACTGACATCAGCATTATTTCTATCACTTGATTGCTCCGGCTATTAGCATGTGCGAGCCACGCTCTTATTGCGGAGGCTGAGTAAACAGCCCCCTGATAATAGATCTAGAATTAAATTAAGTGACGCATCGGCTAGAGAACAAAAGCTTTCGCCAAAGCTGAAATCACAGAAATGCTTGTGCCTGTTGAATAAATTACACTAGGGTCACTTAGGAAACGGATGTGGGAGTTGACCCGGGACAAGAGCTGGTGGGTTCTGATGGTTTTGTACTCTAACAGTGGTGGGAACTAAAACAAATGCTGAGGTTACGGCCCAAAAAACCATGGTGAGGAAAATCATAATAATAACATCAACAAGATTTTTTGGTTAAGACTTCACATCATTTTATAGGCCAGTGGACTAAGATAGAAGGTTTGGATGAACTCTCCTCCTGTCACGTCTTGTTTGACTCCAGCGTTCAGAGTGTGACGTCCTACAGAGTAAATCACTGTTATCAGCCGTGTGGAGGAAGTAGAGGAGCCAATCCACTCCTGCTGCACTTCACAAGCTGAATCATACTAATGCTATGTTACCTAAACACACATATGCTGCAAGTGGAAGACTAGTGAAGGATGGACTAGGACAAGCAGTACCTGATTTTGATGCAAATCCAAGATGTTGAGTTTCAACAGGCCATCCAAGCAGCATATTTTATGTATTCTACGAAGAATAAAGAGTGACACCATTACAAATAGGACATAGGGTGTACATGCAGTGCAGTTATCACAAATATGTAATTAATTCGATATTTATTCACCAATCAGACGCATGATAGGAAATGGGAAATGTCATGTACCAACTTTGATATGATGGCCACCCAACCAACAAGCATATTATCATCCTCCACCCGGACACACACACACATATTGTTGTGTACAGTAACCTTTTGTTTGGGACTGTCCATATGGATCAAATTAAACCTAAGGATGATAGCGCACATGGCCCTGGAAGTTAGTATAACGTTAGTATACTAACTTCCAGTTAGTATATATATAACAATTTTGAATCCAAAATAATACATAACTTAACACCAAGAATAATCATTTTTAAATTTTGATCAACAGTCATCTCTGCAGTCTGCACTACAGCAGTGTCAGTCCATAGATTGTATAAAATATTACGATTGTTTGTTGGTATATCCCTCAACAACCGCATCAGGACCATCTAACAAATTAAAAACAGAATACATCATCCAATCTGTAGCATATTCACTTCCACCACCATGCTGCCAGCTGCATGTAGCACAAGAACTTAAACAAATCGGATCCCTGCTTGTACTTGTTTGCTTGTGAATCCAGTAAGAAACAACCAACCTGTTCTTCCCCAAACTAAGGATCCTGAGCGAGCTTAGAGCTTCAATGCCGGTCATTTCAGAGACTTGGTTGTCGTACAAGTTCAGGACAAAAAGGTGTTGCAAATGCGACAGATGACAGATCCTTGTGATCAGGTTGTGTTCGAGGTTGAGAAGCTGCAGTTCATCCATAGAGCCGAGCTGCGGACATTCTTCCAGACAGCTCCTGGACAATATAAAGAAATTGCAAAATGTAGTTTTAATATGGATTATACACTTCAAACCTAAAATTTCATGACAAGTTTAGATTTCCTTCAAAATATGTGGATATTTTAAGGAACTTTGCTGCTCCCTAGTGGTAATTGGTAGCACTTGTCGTTTTAGCAAAGTCCTATTATTCCTACTGCAAATACTGTGGTAGGACTGACTCCAAAAAAACATCCAAATTATTGATTGTAGTAATCACAATACAATTTCAAATAGATCTTAAGTAACACAGAACTGCCATGTGACCTGTCCATAACATCTGCAGCCCACAGTGACATTTTGCAACAGCAGCTAAAGTCCAGTCAAGGATCTCAATGTACATAAGAGACTAGATGTACCTGTCCATGTCGATCCGTTGAAAACTGTCACAAGGCAACCGAGTGAGTGGAGAACCTGCATTGTAATTATAAGCTCCAGAGCCACCTGACAAGGACATAAAACACTCACCTCAGAATATGCATAATATTATACCACATTGCATAAAAAAGGAAGACTGTATATGCAAACACCTTATGAGTAAAACCAGTTGTAAATTGATTTATACCTGCTGGCTTTGGAAGGTTTAAGGCATTACGGTTGTAATTGGCACCTGCACTGTGAGTATGTCTCCTTGGTTTGTTTCCTGCTTCATGTGCAGCACGTGAGGCTGCAGCCAAACCACCCAGAGCACCTCCTGGAATATGTGCAGCCGAATCTGCAGAGTCATTGGCAAATAATGGCTTCGGAGGTGTCCGGACAAGCAGTCTCTGCTTGCATGCATGTAACCTGCTTTCTACAGAGGGTATGATGTGGTGCAGGAAAGAGCCCAAGCTGTGGTCATTTATGCATATATAACATTTCGCTGAATTGCATACAAAAATGATTAGGTGGTTTGGTTGATTAGGTCAAGCTTACCTAGGTTAGGAAGACTTGGTTGGGTGACATTCATGGTTGATTCTTTTACAATGTCAGGAAAGTCAGGCTGCAAAACAGTGAAGATAACCAGTCAGGGTTTACCAAATACACATATATGTATTGAACCGTTCAACCCATGAGATTTATATACGATTTAATACATGCTGCAAACAGAAGGGTTTATTGGAGTACTTGTATTATGTATGTATTATTGAACCGAACCGAAATTGTTATGAACTGTTACACCCATAATAATAGTAATCAGCTGTCAAGTTAAGTGAAGCATTTGAAAAGTATAATAATACCACAGCGTGTGTTTTCCTCATCGTGACTCACCATCCTCTGGCCTCTCACTGGTCCCAGTGATTTAACAGCTGATGTTACAAGATGCAACTTGCAGCTGTTGACCTGCACGGATATTTTAAACATCAGTCAGTTATGTCGTGATGAATAAGACATAAAAGTTTTAACAACCTGCTCCGACATCAACATCTATGCTAGCTGGGCTATAACTTCAACTCACATGAACTTTTCTGTAACTGAACCTTTTAAACAGCCGCAAATGTATCATATTTCACTGAATAACTGGTTATATAATATTAATAATCATTTAAAAGTGTTATTTACCAATGGGGTGAGAAACACCAACTTATCATTGCCGCTGTTGTGTTTCTGAGGGCGCATCGCACTGGTACCAGTCCGCTCCGACTCCATTTAGTTAGCTAATTTAGCATTTGTTAGCGATGTTAGAATCGACCTCGGACACCTATTTTGTCTGATAAACAACAAGGTCAACCATTTCTAACTATTCCACAGGAGGAAGAAGCTAAATGACTTGCAACAGCCTTGCCAGAGTTTCAATTTATTGCTCCAAAAACGATTTTCATCTTCAGGCACTGCGGGCACCTCAAACTTCCTCTTAGCCAACCACTGTTGCCACGGTAACGACGGAGTTGCTTGGTTACGCACGTTTCCCGTGTCACTAAAAAAGCGCTCCGGGGGGAACTAGTTAATTGTTACCCAATGATTGGCCTCTGCACTGTGTGAAAAATGCCTGTTGTTTCTGTATATTGTGTTTAGATCGAAAAATATACTTAATAAAACCATTCACACAGGCCCAAGTAATATCCCAAGCATCTTTATGCTCAATGCACTTGACAGGAGTTATAAAAAGCAAAACGAGAGTCACTAAGGGCCCACAGCTCACCAGGCCCCTGTACGGTTTATCAGTTTACAAAGTCTTGTTGTCATTTTACATCAACCTGACATATTTCTTAAACAAGTCCAGGGTAAATATCAGAATTACATCTCCTTCAGAAAAAACGCTGCAGAAAAGCAAACAGTCTGATGTAAACAGAAGTTTAAGTAAACATATAGAAGGACTGTGGTGCCTAACAGGACCTTTGAAATATGGCTACTGTCAGCATTTCCAGGAACACAAAGGTAAACATTTAATCATGTCACCACTTGTAGATGCACTACACATGCAGAATACAGAATAGCGTGCCATGCAAGCGAATCGTCCAAAATTCTCCGAAAAATCATTTTCCAGCTGAGCTCAGTATGGAAAAGATTTTTAAAAATTGTAAAATAAAAGTTGTAATATACAATTTTAACTGACATTCATTTAAGCTGTATGGTGGAATCTTGTTATTGGACAGATGATGAGATGATGATTAACTTTTTTCGTAAAAAACCCTGTACCCCAAAATGTAATAGGAAGGAATTACTTGTCTCTGCACCTGTGTCGTACTCGGCTCCTGATTTCTACTTCAGATGAAATGGATGTAATGTGAAGAGAAGCTATTACTACGAAAATGACCACAAGTACCTATAACTACATCTGTCAAAAAAGCATGGGATGTTATTGTGTTTGCTCCCTGGACTCCTTCCTACTATCTGTCCCTGACGTTTGCACTGAACTGGGTAAAAGGAGGTTTGA
>CAAKHC010000523.1:3186-19810 GCA_901007825.1 Macroramphosus scolopax
GCAACAGAGGACTGCTGGTGAGACAAAAAGGCCACAAAGACCATATGCAGCCCACTGCAGATGTATTGGAGGGATCACCACTTAAGCCGTAGCTTTTACACAGCTTCTGACAGGGCAGGGGTTGGCCGTGTATCATTATGTGTCTGTGTGCGTCTATGGGTATTGTATGTGTGTGCGTCTCGGGCTGAGCAAAAGCGTATTACTTCTCTGGCAGGCTTCGTCTCACCATGCAGGGACTTCATTTGGACATGAGGTCTAAACGGAGTTAAGACAATGTTAACGACACACCCATTCATGAGACCACATGAGACTGCATGCATCACATTAAATAATAAACAATATAACATTTGGTGAAAGGCCAACGACAACTAATGATGGCTGAAGTGTTCTAAAGGCGTAACGGCAATGTGCATTTACCTGAACCGTGCAGCTTTACTGCTGGAAGCTTTGCAGCTTGCTCATATAACCTGAAAGGCCTACATAGGAGCAGACTTATGAATACTAAATATTCATGTAACTGCAACACAGTGGCTATATAATAATAATTTCCGGGTCATATCGTAACCTAATCACTAATAACAAGCTGTCTACAAGCTGTTTGACCACACCTACAGCGAGTTTGAAATGCGAGTAGTAGTGATTGTTCGGAAAAGGTTTTGTACTTTAGTGACCCCTAGAGGGGGAACTCTGTCTCACTCTGTCTAACTCTATACTTGCACCAATTGGTTGCAATTGTCGAAGCACTGAACCCACAACACTCTGTTAGCCAATCATGGAAATATGAAACATGATAGACATGAAACATCTGGGTGGTGTAGACGTCCTCCAAAGAAGCAGGATAGGGAGTAAAAATTATAGCAATTAAACTAATGTAAACGGTAGAAAACATTTTTGATGCCAATGCACAAGGTCTGTATCTTCGGCATCATCCAGTGAATCGATATAGACCAGGAACCTAACCTAACCTAATTTACACCTCACGATTACTGAGAAATTCGCCAGCAATTTTTGCAATATTTGCTATTTCCTTTCATACCACCTGGTGCCGCTATCACTATCAAATTTGGAAATCTAACAAAAAACTTTCAGTCTTGTAGCCTGAATAGTTTTTGAGATATTCATCATATACATTATGTTTTGCTAAATATTAAAGATGACGTTTACAAATATCACCATCAAAGTCAACGGTCTATTTCCTAAACATAGCTAATATTAGGCCACGCACCACGATCGACCAGCAAAAAAACTGTAGAAAAAATTACAATAATAATGAACAGATTATAAAACATGGAAAAAGTCAATATATCGAAAAGTTAAATGAGAGATAAACACTTCTTTTGAGGAGAAAATTATTCGATTACACAAAAAAACTGTAGAAAAAATTACAAAAAATTACAATAATAATGAACAGATTATAAAACATGGAAAAAGTCAATATATCGAAAAGTTAAATGAGAGATAAACACTTCTTTTGAGGAGAAAATTATTCGATTACATATAATTATTAATAACACAAACATATTTTCCCTGTACAAGAAATCTGTTTACTGCTTATAATAAGTAAAACTATCTGCCAATGGAACGTTAAGTTAACATTAGTTAACATTTCCTGACCAACACCAGAGCAACACCATTGGCAGTGCACAGATGCATTGTTGCTAAGGAGGATGATGCTGTTGCTAATGCTTCCACAAAAGTGAGTTTATTTCTAGATGCTGATTGGCTGATCAGTTCTAGTTTTCAGCCACAGGCGCAGCAGACAAGGCGGGACTCCCAATCCAGACGAGTGTTCGATATGCAAAAGCAGTCTCATGCATACACATGCACAAACTGCAAACCAACACACACACACATTAAGATAATAGTTGAAGCGGGTGGCCTGCTGCCAGTCATCTCAGATTTAGCGGTCCAAACAAACAGATGTCGGAGAGAGTGATAATGTAAAACAGACAGAGAGAGAGAGAGAGAGAGAGAGAGAGAGAGGCTGCTGTGCTCTACTGGATGACTCATCACTCTTTTACTGTGACCTTTATCTACTGCCCTCTCCACCTCTATTGTTCCATCCCTCCCTTTCATTTAGTGCACACCTCTAACTCCATTTCCTGCTGACTGTGTTACGCTCCTCACTGCCTCTTCTACGCTCCTCTTTTCTTTCTCTTTGGCATCATTTCAACCTACTTCCTCTCATCTTTCCTATCATCGCTCGGGGGCCAACTGCTGCCTCTGTTTATGCTGGATCAAACACAATATTATTGTAATACCACGATGATACCAAAAGCCAGTGTCATGTAGCACACACACGGAACTGTGACTGATGTTTGTGGTTGTCAGACTTTGGCTCGTACAATAACTGTTGATTTGATTGAGCTGAATTGACAGACAGCACTTACAGGATCTGCTGGCTGCAATGTGGGAAGAAAGAGGACACTTAGAGTCAGGCTGTCAGGCTGCAAGGAGAAGAATCATAAAGGCGGTATTTGCACATATATTCCACCACACATACACACGCATGCACTATTGAGATCACTAACCCGCAGGTTTTTGGCTAACCCGCAGGCAAAGCCATTGATTATTTTCTGTTTTTCTAAGGCTGAGAAAACAACAGAAAGTAAAACCACATCCAGAATCAATAGCAGAGTACTCTACTCTGAAGGTAAGAACATATCTCACCATGAAGGCAATTATTATCATCACTCTGGCCGGCCTTAACAGGCAGTTATAGACGTCTTCCAAGGGCAATGACTAAATATAGAAGGATCCCAGAGGGAGACATGGAAGGAGATAGAGGAACGAGTGGAGCGCAGGTTGGAAAAAAAAGGGATGAAGGATCAGAGTTGGTGAGTTGGTATTAATTGCCAATCCCAGTGCCTGCTGAAGAAGTGCTTTTAAATTCCTACATATTTTAGGGCAACGATAATGGCACATGGACCTCTCCTAATTGCAATGTTTGCAAATAAGATATTTAACATGGTTCATCATTTGTGCCATTATGTGCACGAGTGTTCACGTGTGCATGTGCACATATTGCACATGCACATATTGCATGTGCAATATGTGCATGTGCAATATGGGCAATGTGGGTTTAGTTTCTCCGTCCTCCATTTACATTGTGCACCATTTGATTATATAATATAAAGTGGCAAGTGAGGTATGTTACCATGTGCATGTTATGTGATGTGGTTTGTGTACGTGTGCAGGATGTTAACATCAGAATCATGTGTCTTCCTTTTTTGTGGGGATGTAAAGCTGCCACATTTTGGGGACTCGCCTTCCTTTTGGCGACAAGTCTCCATGACATAAATCATTGGGCGAAGACATCGTCGTTAAGGAAGGCGTCCTCGGAAGTGATAGAAACATGACTGTGTGAATGTGTGTGCGTATTACAGCTTGTAAGTGACTGATCACCTGCTGCAGCACCAGTAGAGGTCATCCAGGACGATGCTCCTCCCTTGCAGTGTGCTGGCATAAGTTGGATCAGCACCCTCTTCTCTCCTTTACTCGGTCTAATTCTCACTCTTCTCCCCCTCCTCTCTTTCTCCCACAGGCCCTGCTGCATAGAAAAGGGTGGAGGTTTTAGGTGTGCAGCAGGTCTGCTGACTCACAGTGACATGCACATCTGCTTACGTCACAATATTTATCACTTGTGTGAGTTGCTTTTTGGACTGAAATAAAATTACTGATCAGAGATGCTGAAATTCATTGAATGTGCTTATATTCATTGAATGACATTTGAGACGCTTGCTGGACTTTGAGCCTGTTGATTGACCCTGACATCGTTATTTCTCATGAGACCTTTCCAGATACGCTGGCCTCCCTTCAGCTCGTGGCCCCCCACTCAGCCACTGCAATGTTACAGCTGGCACAATTGAAAACTGCCTAACAGATGTTTTATAAAGTAAAAAACACAATGACAATGCTCAGATGTGGTGACTGCAGTCATGTGGGGTCATTAGTTTGAAAACATTCTTAAGTTTCTCCATGATGGTTCCATCTGGTCTGCTTGGCAGAACATAAAACAGAATCAATGGTCCCCTTCTACCGAGGTTTGGCACAATGTCAAGGTGAGAGGGAACTGGAGACAGGATTGAGGATCTAAATTGGTTGCAAGGTAATGGCCCTAAATTTAACTGTGTTCTCGTAAAAACAATTTTTACAAGACAGGGTGTAGTAAAAATAGAGTTAAATAGAATCAACTGTATCTCTTACAAATGATCTTTATATGCAGCTTTTGCAATAATTAAATATATTTTTGGGATATGCAATGTGTCCTGAACATTTTCCGGACTATTCATACTGCATTTATCTGCAAAACATTCACGAGGAGCTGAAACTTCCTGGTTCTATTATAATATGGGATCTTTGAGTTGGGATGTTAAAGATGAACCAGTTAGTGAATTTTAGTCAAAAAACATGATCATGACTATTAAGAAATGTGATGCCACATTATATTGAGATTAAACATTGCACTCAGGTGGTATGACTCAGCCCTAATTCAATTTCAATCTTATGTTTCCTATACTTGGACTGCCCTTCACCCCGCCGCAATTGTAAGTGTGTTATAGATGATTGCTGTGAATACTGTGGTGGATGATAAATCATTACACTGACACCCAGCATTGGATGTCGGTGACCACTGGGCTCCACTTAATATGATTCGCTCTTCATTTACATTCCTGGATGATGAAGATTTAAGAGTTCTTGGCCATCAATCAGCCTGCTTATGTAAAAGTGTCAAAAGGCTCTTCATAGACACTTTCAGTCAGAGTGGGGATGTGGTTATGAGATCCGTGCCGAGTGAGCTACTGCTGCATTCCCTGTGGTCCAATGGCTTCATCTTAATCAGTATGTATGTATATATATCTGACACTTTGGTTGGTGTTGGATTGCATATCATATTCAACCTGTCCCTGCACAACAGCACAGAATGTCAGAGAAAGAAAAATATGTTGGGGAGTACATGCTCTTTTCCTTATATATTCTCCAGAGTTTCTTTACCTTTAACGTGTGATTGTCCTTTCCCCCCTGAGACATATCTGGTTTTCTACCTGCCCAACTCTAGAGGAAGGCAATAAATAGTAACTGGAGCTTCCAGCAGGAATTCCAGCAATTATAATTTATGATTGCATTAAAAGCTGTTCACATTAGTCCTCTGTGTGTGTCTGCAGGTGCTTCGTAGTCCTGGGCAGTAATTAGAGGGCTGTGATACAGTAGGCAGGTGTGTAAATTGTCAGAGCATCGTCAGCAGCTTAACAAATTATACTCTGTGGGATCTTGCCATTGTTTTCTTCAAACCTCGGAGGTGTGCTTTTCATTGTCTAGGGTGTTTCATTTGGTTTCCAAGGATAGAGGTGCTGTGAATTTGAAGACAAATTTGTAAGTGTGATTTTTTTTTTGCTTTATAAATAGATAACTATCAATATGTTTTGACATATTGGTTTTAAGAAAAATGCCCACAAACACCTAAATAACCCCACTAAGGCACATGAGCATGCCAGCTGCTATATTCAAACATTCAAACCATCCATAACATAGTGGAACATTATGATTAAATTACTCAGTGATAGCCCAGACTTGACCTGGGACTTGTTTTCTGCTCACACAAGCAGCCACGCATGTTGCCAAGTGTAGGTACCTGCTGCACGTCAGCGATACAAGGGGATGTCCGTTACCATGTGTTAGGTGAATATATGTCTCATCTTGTTATCAGTATAGGTCGGGATGAAAATAAATTGATGTTTGGATGAAAGAAGTTTCCACCCTTCTGTGCTTCCCCTTTAACGTGGAGCGGTGAGGACAGGAGTGTCGGTAAAGGGGGAGCGCAGAGGAATGGGGCGAGGCGCGCCAGAAGCCCTTTCAGTATGCGCTGCGATGCCCAGCTGCAGCCCACGCATCTCCAAAGTGGGTAATTTTAGTGAATTATGATCGGCACGAGAGGAGCTGCTCAGCACGAGTTGGTCGTGATGAGATGACACAACCGCTGGCATGCCAGTCAAAGAAGTGAAGAAGGACAGACATGAAGGGAAGGACTCGCGATCTCAAGCCGCATCTTAAGAGGAGACAAACTGGATAAAAAACACATGCGGCTGCGCACCGAGAGAATCAGGGTGACTTCCTGCATGCCATTATCTGAAATAATGCTTTTCTCCGAAGGTTTTTTTCATGCATGGGGTATATTGTGGCTCATCCACGTTGGGCTGCAAACGGCTCGAGCATGTCTGGCACCTGCCACTTCAAACTAACTCACTCGCGCTTGCCAAACAACTACACCGCTGCCATTTAATGTTTAATAGCCAGATGCATGAAGTTTTCTGAAATAGTTTTTCTTTCATCAATTAAGAACACCTATTAATGACTTGCGTTATTCCTGATTCCCGTTATACTGAATCCATGTGTTTCTAAGGTGTATCATCAGTGTATTCAGATGGATATTTCCTATAAGAAAAGAAGCGGATTTCACAGGAAAATGAAAAATCATTTGAAATTATAATGAGACAAAAAAAAATGTGGATTAAGGACTTTTCTGAGATCAAACAGGTGATTTTGCTTTTGATCCAAA
Organism: Macroramphosus scolopax; assembly: GCA_901007825.1. NCBI lineage: Eukaryota > Metazoa > Chordata > Actinopteri > Syngnathiformes > Centriscidae > Macroramphosus > Macroramphosus scolopax. The sequence goes on from CAAKHC010000523.1 coordinate 9,743, forward strand.
TCTGTCGAAGCGTGGATGCGTCCGAATAGAAATCCTGACAGCAGCGTCTCCCAGCCTCCCTCCTTTAAGTCTGCTGATAGAAGATTACCTTTGCTGCATCCTTTGACGGTGAACGCCACTCTCTGGTGATGCCAGCATTTTAAGATTCCCTTTCACGAACATCACTGCCACCGGCTTCAACCTGTAGTTGATAGCAACATGTATCTGCTGATCAGTGAGGCGAAGGAGGTAACTCCTGCATCCTCATCCCTTGTCCCTTCTCCCACTCCCCCTGCTGCGTTGCTGCAGAGCCGGAGCTTCGGGTGACATGTCTGGCTCAAAGGAGATGCTTGTCGGCGGGGGCTGACTTTGGACACTTCTGCTCGAGACACTCCCGCTGGGCCATTACCACCACACACAGCACCGGCTGCAAACAAGGGGCAACAAACAAAGGGTAGGATTATATTGCTATATTTGAATTTTTTTACCAATTTACATTGGCTCAGTCTCTGATCATGAAATACATATATCACCTACTGGCAATGATAAATATTCCTAAATCAATTTCCGAAGTTTTTCTTGGCTCGGCAGAGGGTGTTGGTCATCTCACACATACAGAGAGGAGAAATTCATCCCTGAGATTGTATGGAGCACTCAGCATATAATCAGATTTGTTGGTTATAATTGCACCCTCTGAGAGCTGATACGGTATTACTGGCTGGCGTATTGATCCTGCAGCGTGCTCGTATGAGAGAGAACTCATAACCTAATACGCATAGACACAATGGAGCCAATGTGCTCAAATGGTTCTGCCCACAACCCACTCACCTCCCTGCTTTCAACCGTCTTGTTTTGCCAGGTCTTGAAGTAATGTAGCCATTCTGGGAAATACTGTTAATCATCATTTTCATTCATTCTTCGTATTTAACGGTTGCCATAGAGAATAGCAAGACAGCTGAGGTCAGAAATAGATGACAATGATTGCAAGTTGACTATGCATGTTTTTAACTTGTTGAAAGAATCACTTGTATTCTTGCTTCACCACCTTTATGTGGAGATACCAACATTATGATCAATAGACTCTCTCCAGAGCCAAGAATCGTTGTTTGGAATCTTGTGTTTCTCCCCTTCACTTTGTAGTTCTTTACCCATTCTAACATAGGTATTCTAACTTATTAGATGTTCCTCATCTTTCATTCTCGTCCCATAAAGATGACTGAATTAATTGTGATCACATTTAAATGACAGTCTTTCAATCCATTTTGTCTTGTTCTCCAGATCTTCTTCGGCACATCTGCCTGTACCTGAACCCACCTCCAAGCGTGTGGAGCCTTTATCCCCCCCTGGTGGCCCCTGGTGGCCCCGCCCTGTCTGAAAGCTGCAGGTCCCACCGCTCCCCAGCATGACGGTTGCCAGCGTCGACCCTGCAGACGAAGCAGCAGCACATCCAGGTCAGCTTCATGACCAATACGACCCAGAGCCGGATCATGAGTGCTGTGAGAGGGTCGTCATCAACATCTCAGGCTTACGCTTTGAGACGCAACTCAAGACTCTATCCCAGTTTCCAGAGACACTCCTGGGTGATCCCAAGAAACGGATGAGGTATTTTGATCCTCTCCGCAACGAGTACTTTTTTGACAGGAATAGACCAAGCTTTGATGCTATTCTGTATTATTACCAATCAGGAGGGAGGCTACGCCGGCCTGTAAATGTTACGCTGGATATTTTTTCCGAGGAGATACGGTTTTATGAACTTGGTGAGGAGGCTATGGAAATCTTCAGGGAGGATGAAGGTTTCATAAAAGAGGAGGAGCGGCCTCTGCCAGAGAACGAGTTTCAGAGACAAGTTTGGCTGCTCTTCGAGTACCCAGAGAGCTCAGGTCCTGCTCGCATCATTGCCATCATCTCCGTCATGGTGATTCTTATCTCTATTGTTAGCTTCTGTCTGGAGACACTGCCGGTTTTCCGAAATGAAGATGAGGAGATGTACAATTATCCGTACCAATCCATGTCCAATGTCACCACTACCTCTTACAGCTCTCCATACTTTACAGATCCTTTCTTCATTGTGGAGACCCTTTGCATCATCTGGTTCTCTTTTGAGTTCCTTGTCAGATTCTTCGCCTGTCCCAGTAAAGCTGGATTTTTTGGCAACATCATGAACATCATTGACATTGTGGCAATCATTCCTTACTTCATCACCCTTGGCACGGAGCTAGCAGAGAGGCCAGAGGACAGCCAGGCAGGCCAGCAGGCAATGTCTTTGGCTATTCTCCGTGTTATTCGTCTCGTCAGAGTGTTTCGTATTTTCAAACTCTCACGTCACTCCAAGGGGCTGCAGATCTTAGGACAGACTCTGAAGGCCAGTATGCGTGAGCTGGGCCTCCTCATTTTCTTTCTGTTCATCGGTGTGATCCTCTTCTCCAGTGCTGTGTACTTCGCCGAAGCAGATGAGCCGCAATCCCAGTTCAGCAGCATCCCTGAGGCCTTTTGGTGGGCAGTGGTTTCCATGACAACCGTAGGCTATGGAGACATGGTCCCGACTACCATTGGGGGGAAGATTGTGGGGTCCCTCTGCGCAATTGCTGGCGTGCTGACCATTGCCCTGCCTGTACCTGTCATTGTGTCGAACTTCAACTACTTCTACCACAGAGAGACGGAGGGTGAAGAACAGGCACAATACCTGAATATCCCAAGTGTGCCTAAAGTCAGCTCCACTGACGATCTGAAGAAGAGTGGTCGGAGTGGCAGCGGATCCACTCTCAGTAAGTCTGACTATGTGGAGATCCAGGAGGCTGTGAACCACAGCACTGAAGACTTCAGACCAGAGAGCATGAAAACAGGAAACTGCACCCTGGCCAACACTAACTATGTAAACATCACTAAGATGCGTACGGACGTATAATGTGAGCTACTGTAGATGTTATCTTACACCGGCGTCTGCAGGGACTGTAACAGGAGGATGAAGTCATGACTCCCTCTATTGAACAATGTATGCCGCACAATATAGGAGCTAGAGCAGAAGATTTGGAGAAAAGCTCAGAAGGAAGGATCTTTTGTTCTCCGATGCCTGAGGGACCGAGAACAGATAATGCAACTGCCATCCGTCTTGTTTGGGACACTGCCAAGGTCTGCATGGAGTTCATCTTACTTACAGTAGTTGTCCTGCTAGCAAAAGTAGCCAAATAGTAGCCTAGCAAGTAATAATCATTATTAACAGTATAAAGGGACCACTTGTTTCTACCTTCCTGCTTAAACTGCCACCAGGAGAAGATGCATGACAACGATAATTTAGATCAGTGTACCTTAATGTGATTAAAAACAGGCCATAAAGAAACTCCAATCGGACGCTCTAACTGCCAAGGTCTTGACTCAGTGAGAAATCAGAGCCATCAAGATCACAGCTATTCTTTCAAAGGACAACTGAAGTGAGCAGCAGAGTCACACTAATATCACAACGGCCAAATGTTGGTTTGGCCGCGCTCCATCTAGCGTTGTCTAAACGTGGCCTCTGCAGAGACCAACAGTTCTGTGCTGTAATTCCGGACCACAACAGCACACCACCTACTTCTTTCTTCTTTTTTTTTTATCATCGATAAAGTGGATATACAACATATAGACGCTCACCAAGACTTTGCCTTTTTCCGTTTCTGGCCCATACAGAGTTTTGCAGTTGGACTGAAGAAATGTCTCTCGAAACAGAGTGAATGTCTCGTTTGCCGTTATCAATGTACGCTTCCTTAGTAATAGGACGAATGTGTGCTTTTCAATTTCCACGCTCGATGTGGAAGGAAAGACGGTGAATATTATCTGCGTAGTGTTCTGCGTGAGTGCCTAATTCTCCTCATCCTTTTTAGCTCCACCTTAGTGTGTCTTTAGCTGACACCCAGGCCCTCTTATAACAGTACTTTGACTCCACTGCCGGGCATGAACTATGCTGTTCTTCACTTCATAGCATTCCATGTTTGTAGAAATAGGTGGCGACTAAAGGGAGATGTTAATTGTTCTCAGCCAGAGGTCAGTTTCATTAGAGCGTATGATAGCAAAGAATGTATTGTAGAGCGAAGTAGTTCAATGTATTGACCCTAGAAGTTAGACTCACAGGCCTGACAAAGGAAGAGCTCAATCAGTTGGACTTGAACTCATGTAGAAATCCTTTAGGTCAATCATTTGTCATATAATGCCAGCTATGTATTATTCACTCAGCATTTAGGTCTACTGTAAGCCTACATAACAACCAGATGCTAAACGGCAATACTGGTACATTGTATATCTCCCAGCAGGTTTAAAACATTCCTCTGTACTCGTCCCCCTTGAACAGTAAATCAAAATTCATTACTTTGACTGCCTCTGAAACAACTCAAAAACCTGTTAAATTACTTCATGGTGTGATTTGTGCTTATTTTCAAGGTAACCAAAGACAAATGTGCTGCCACCTGCTCATCTCGGATTGTGAAAGATATTTTTTTAGTATTCATGCAATTTGAACAATCATTCCAATCGATGCATCGTCCCTCCACTTGTCGGAGGCTTCATCAGCTTTTATCGAAACATATGCTATCCTGCTATCGTCGCGCTGCATGTCCTGTGACGAACTCATCGTAGCATGTATTAGTATGAATAATACTTTAAAAGACTAAAATATATATTCCTATATATATTTATAGGTACTAGCGTTGTGTGCAATATATGAAGGTGTCCGGCTTAAGAAGTATTTGTGGCGCTTTGCATATGCACCTTTGCTATTTACGAGTCATGTTGTTGAGCCTCGATCTATCGGAAGTATTTACCCAGAGATTTGTTCGCCATTTCAGGAAGAAAAGTATAAATAACACACACATGAGAAGAAGCAGGTCAGATGAGAGTCCACAGTGGCTCCAGAACAGGGACAGCTAAACCTATGACCCCCCCACTGCCACCCACCCACACACACACACACACACACACTCCCTCAAGCCTTATGGACGTATAGTCAGTTGCAGCCAGAACCCGGTAACTGCGTCCATCTGTCTACCATGGTGAAAGCACCTATCTGCTGACAGCAAAGTGGATACAAGGCGACGCAAACAGTCGGTCGGTCAGACTTTTTGCTCAACCGAGTGTATCATAATGCTCCAAGGGGCTGTCTGAGTGCCGCTTTCTCTGATATATAGGTCCATCACACTCAGTGTTTTGTACCGTCGTACACTTGTGTGAGAGAGAGAGCGAAAAGACACAGTTTTTATGTGCACAGGAGCTGAACATGACAATTATCTACAACAAGGCTCTCTTTAACTCCTGGATCCAGAACGGTGCTCTGTAGTATTTTAGTAGTCACAGTGAGAGGGATGTAACGCTCACGAGTGCAGATCACATCCACAACAGCTTGTGTTGACTTCAGCTCAGTCACGGCTCGTTGCTGCGAGTTGAGGAGAGGACACAGACAGAGAGGCTGCGAAGGAAATTATGATAATGAAAGTGAGATAAACACTGCCCACACCCTTGCTTGGTTTTTCACTCTGATGTGTATTTGTATTTCTCGAAAACAGCTTTTGTGCGCTGGAACACCTGAGTGACTTTATGTGGCCTGAAATCTTCGCCCGAAACTGCCGTCCGGTACGCTCTCGTTACCAAGCACACTAACGTCAGGACTAAACACATGCTCATTGACAGAGAGAGGTAATGGCACATCAGGATCGTCTGAACCAGGGAAAACACATGTTTTTGCTGTACTTCACAACACAGACAAGAGGAGACATGACACACACACTTTCTGAACTTATACAGCCGGTGTACAAACCTGTGCACACACACTGCCTGTGAACATTACGGTCACATCTGTTGTCACAGACAAACTGAATGGAACTGAACCCACCGCCGGGGATCGACACTCGTAGCCATGTAAACGATGTATCTAAGAGCTGCTTCCCATAATGTCTTAAACACCTAAAGCTTCAGCTTTAAAATGAGCTTCTGCCATGTACAGATTCCTGTGTAGCGGGGAACTAATTCAACTAAAGTCGGGGAATTATCTCGTGGGTTTGGAACGCTCCGACGACAAAGGATGAAAGTGTATTTAAGAAAAGGAAATATCATTTCTGGGAGAAGTTGGCGGTTCATCAGACACTGTATTGTTGTTTTTTTACTATGTTTTTTCTATTTGAATGTCATCATTAGCTAACATAGAGTCTAATACAGTGCAGGGGCTGAAGTTGGGAAAACACACCTGCAGACCTCGGACAAATAGATCCTGTATTTATTAAAAAATCCCCGTTGCCAACTACCCCCACCTAAATGTTGCCACATTGTCACCAACGTGTGTTGCAGATCATCTTCAGCTCCTCGACTGTATCGTAGCTCATGTACTCATGTCTTTATAAAAGTTTTTTTTTTTTTAATTGGTTACGCAAAAAGGAAACAATGCTACGTTTGACATGCCCTTAAAAGGGACTTCCTGTGGATAATAGACTGTTTTGGTCGTATAGAGATTAGTAATGAATTCAAAAATAATTGTACATTTTGAAACTATTATGACGATAATATAAATAATATAATAACATGATATCCTGAAGCTGCTGTTGTGTGTGTTTTTATTGGGATGCAGTCAGACAAAGACGAGCCTCTTCATAGAAAAACAAATGGATGCAATGTTGATTGGGGATCAAATCCATGTTTTTTATATGGTTGGCTCTAAAGGTGTTTTCACATAATATTGTTATATAGTTATTTTTCTCACCAGAACAATATATTATTCTCTATGTGTCGAAAGCACTGACCTGATTAGAAACTGTAACTCAGCAGTAACTGAGTGATTTATTGTGTGTTCTCTGTCAGGCATGCAGGGTCCATTCTTATCTGGTGCACTAACTGCAGACAGAATAAATCCATGGGAATAGCAACTGGAGGTTCCATGCACGGTATAAATTAATGAAAGGAACACAGTATTATCCGTTACAGAGAGCATCTGATGGTTTACTTCACATTCTCAATGCTAATGTGTGATACTTCTCTCCTCTTTAAGTGTGTCTTCTGCTGTCTGTGGTTCACAGAGAAAGCAAAGTGGTCTATTTATAAAACCAGGGAAGGGGAAAGTGAGACGGACAGAGGTAATAGAGAGGAAAGCAAAACACTCTCGACTCCTGGTTCAACAGAGTGGGACAAGAACAAACATTCCCTGACTCGGTGCAATTTAGTGTCGCGCACTTCCTCTAGTAGCTGGAAATGTTTGTCTCCCCTCTCGTCGTCCATCCCTCGTGCTCTCATCACTGCTGCTTTAGTTTGCTTGGACTTAGCTCGCCCTACTATTTCTGCTCCTCGCATTTCCTTTCCCACACATTTTCTCTTATGTTCCTCTTTTCCAACATGTTAATGCACGGTGGGCGATCTGAACAGCAGCAGCAGCGCTCCCTCTGGTCACCTGAGTTGACTGGATATGCCAGCTAAGGACAGTAGTTAGGCAGCCTTGCAAATAGCGATGTATTAACAGGAGCTTTTTTTGAAGCTCAGGCAGTGAGTAGCCCACAAATTTGCATATGGCAATATGTTTCTATTCTGTAGGTGAATTTGATTAAATTATGTAAAGTGGCTGCAGGAATATAATGAAATGTATATATTAACAATTTCCCCGTGTGAGGCCTGTCGCTTTGGTAGATGGACATAAACACAAGTGTGAACATTGTTGTGAACATTAGCCATTCGCTGTAAAGGCTGATTTATAACCTGATACACATTCCATTTACTGGGCTGTCAGCCTTCTTTATAGCAAACCAGGTTCCATCGGGGAAACCTGTTCATTTATGTGTGTGTGTGTGTGTGTGTGTGTGTGTGTGTGTGTTGTGGAGGAGGGGAGCCCTTTTTTCATCATTCCCACCAACAGTGGAAACCCCCTTGTACTCACCTCTTCTATTTATAGCACATGTAGCAGGTTCCCTCTCTGTTTAGTGAGAAAGCCTCCTCATTGCCTTTAGAAGACTGTGTGTAGTGCTTTGTTTATTCTTTTTCTTAGCACAAAGGAAGAACCTAAATATATTTATTTTTAATTATACAGGCTGCAATGTAAAACCTATTTTTAAAAAAGGCTTATCGGCTTCAGGACGGATCATTGTTGAAAGAGGGGGCGCATAATAGAGGGGGTGGAGTGGATGCAGGGTTAGACTTTGAGTGGAGGATGTGTGTATATGAGAGAAGAAGAAAGCCGAGAGGGAGCTCCAGCCTGCCAATGTGTTTGATGAGCAGAATTGATTTGCGGGTTTGACCTACATTTTGTAGGCTGCTCTCCATCATATATGTTTACTTACAGATGAACACAGCCTGTAAGATGCATGTGCAGTGAGCGTCTAGGTTGTTTACACTGAGCTGAGAGGAGATATCCTCTGATTTAATTACGGTTATGTTAATTGAAGGTGTTCAATATGGAAATGTAGTAAAACAAGAAGACACCTTGAGCAGAAGCAGACTCAGTGGGCTTCCGTCTGCTTCGACCTCATTCAATTGTCAGGGATTCTGTTACACCTCTGTGACAACTGCAGCAGGATAACTAAAACAATAAACATGGATATGAAGTATGAGGGAAAGAATCAAGGCATCACATAGCGTGTCTGGACAAACTGCATGTTATCTTGAAACCCTGCAGCTGTCATGAATTACCTAAAATGGTGAAGCTGTGTCTTGTCCAAGGAGTATACTTGCAGCACAGAAAAGGTTTGAGACGTGTCGGCTGCAAGATGTCCCTGTCTGCTAAGATTGTAATACACATTGGGTTTTATGGGCCATAAATTCAGCAAGTCACTCAGTCACAAGACAGTCCATCATTCCCTTACTGTTGTCCTCGCTGCCCCCTAGTGTTTATGAGGAGGCATGAACATGTCTGTTAATGCTGGTGAACTGAGCAGAGTTCTGTGCATCTTTTATAACATGTGGCAGTGTTTGTTTATAAATAACATCCACTGGATCCTTTATATTTCCTCTTGCATGTGAATGCATTCAAAATGAACTAAAGAGAACACTGAACAAACACATAAAGCATCCCATTATCCAGGTTTATTATCTGCCAAAAATAATAACTCCACAAGTTCAGGCAGGCAAATCAAAGACTAGATAAATGGAGAACCAGAATGGAATGATGTGACCTTTTACTTTCATTTTTGCGGTGAAAAAAAAGGGAGTTTACGTCCCAGCAGCAGCTGGGTGATGGAAAGCAGGACTGTCAGATAACATAATCTAACCGGACACATCACAACCAAACAAAACCTAATTCCCGACTGCCACAGTGAACTGATTCACACGAGGAGGAGGCGACGTTCTCTAATGATGTGACAACACGTTGATGGATATAATTATTTATATTAAGGTACACAAACCAGACTTAAGGGGATACATTTTTTATTTTTGGATTAGTGGTTTGGTGAAGGTGTATTTAAATGTGTGTGTGCGTGTGCGTGTGTGTGTGTGTAACTCATTTATCTGATGTGTCCGTCCTGTAGGACCAATTTGACTTGTTGACTGTAGGTGAGAAAATGAGGACATTTGTGCTTGAAATAGGTGTTTGGGATTAAGGTTTTAAAATTAAGAATCAAATTAGGGCACGGCTCAGTCAAGCATAAGGGTCAGGCATTTAATTGAGATGGTTCAGTTTAGGTCAGGTGGCTGGGGAATGCATTATGTCAATAGACGTCCTCAGAAGAATACATGTACAAACCCGTGTGTGTGAGGCTGAGTGCATTAATATTCGCCACAGCTAAGGAGCAGCCACATGATACCCACTTCCTCTCCTCCTGTCTGTGCCTCTCCCCCCATTCATTGCTCAAAGACATGATATGGGGCGCTTTAAATATCCCACCCGCATCAATAATTCATAAACTCAAAAACCATGTCCCACAATCCCTTCTGGTCTCCATTCTTCTTGTCTGTTCCTCCCTCATTCTTTCGTCTGTCAGGTGCGTTCTCACTCTTCTTCCTCGCGAGTTAAAGTTCATTAAAGTTTGTGGTTTTCTGTCCAGACCTGCCTGTCTGCAACAGTAGGATGTGGTCAAACACACACACACTGGATACACACACACACACACACACACACACACACACACACACACACACACACACACACTGTTTTTT
>CAAKHC010000529.1:0-24822 GCA_901007825.1 Macroramphosus scolopax
CAGCCCGATTCATCAACACAGACACACACACGAGCACCTACACCGAAGCACACTCCCATGTGTTTTGATGCCATAATCCTGGGTCTTGTGCAGACACTCCTCGAGGGCCAGTACGTGTGAGAGAGATACAGCTGAGTCTTTCGGGACCGTATGTGCCATCGACTCTGTGCCATCTGCCTGACACATGTGAGACCGTGAGCTGTACGCTCGCTCGAAGCTCAACATTTCCGCCATTTGGGCTCTGAATTCATTAGATTGGTAGACTTAGCTCAGCGTTTGATATATATTTTGATCTCAAAAAGACATCATGTCTTTGTGTATTACTCTTGTTCTCAGTTCACCTCTTGTATAAAGCGTTTCCTCCATGACAACAGACTTCTGTCAGCTCAAACACTATCAAAGTCCTGCCATTTACGTTCAGTTGAAGCCAGAGAATCAGTTGATATTTGTTTGTTTCCAGGGCCAGAATTAGCAGCCGTGGCATACAAACATACTTAGACCTTTCTTTCAGCAGGGACTACATGCTTCTTAGACAGGCTGATTTCTGTGTTTGTTCTCCAGAGCTGAAGTAACTCTCTGGCAGTCCCCTCTGTGGCGGCAGTGGGACACCAGGGGGGCTGAGGCCCACTGAGCTGTATGTGAGGTGTCGCTGATGCAACATGAGCGGCCTGCAATCGAAGATGACAGGGTGACTGTTGTCTACCAGCAGACTCTGTGTGTCTGTGTGTACTTGTGTGTGTGGGTTCAGTTTGCGTGCAGTAATGTCCTCAGCTGAGCCACCCCGGTCCCAGGGGCCCTGTCTCCCAGATTGTCAGCTGAGGCTGCTTGGGTTTCCCGCAGCAACAACACGTTTTAGCTGATTTGATATGACATGTTGAACAAAGTGCATCAGGATTAAAAATTGTCGTAGTCGTGCTTTCAGGTAATGAGGTCCACTGTTTTAGATTATTTTTTCCCCCTTTCATTTTTTTGTGTGAATGTTTGCCACATTTCAAGTCCCCTTGAAATGTTGTTTGTCTGAGTTTATTCACCGACATGGAACTACGGTTCCCCATGTGAGTCAGTCTTTCACAAGATCATCGTCGCCTTTAAAATCAATGACACAAGCGTGACAAATGTCTTTTTCATGTGTGGGCACAACTGCATCAGATACAGGTGGAAAAATGCACCGTCTCGTGTTGTTTCATACGGATCAACATGCCATTAAGTTCCGTAAAATTCACAACAGAGACAAAACACTAGACAGTAATTAGTTCGGCATGTGACCTCGTCCCTGGTATGTGGATCGTTGCTGCCAGCAGAGTGGCGATGAGGACACAAACGATGAAGGGAAGAGGTTGTAGGGGGCTGATGAGGAGAGCCAGTGCATTATTTACATGCTGCACTCACTCCTGCCTTCATTTATTTTGCTAAGAATGTGTTGAAGATGGGTCAAGTGGGGAGGAAATATAGTTGACAGGACAGTGGGGTGGCAGCGAGAGAGTAGTCGGGACTGATTCATGGCGTGATGACTGCTGGGATGGTCTTCATAGATCCCCCATGGTGCCTAGGAGAACAGCAGGAGAGGGGTAGAGGCTGGTGTTTGAAGTCCTCCTTCCCGAATGGAGCTCAGATATTACCCCAGGCTGGGCTCCTCTCGGGGGGTCCCGCTAGAGTGTTACCCAACCAGGCAGGCAGCTGTCCGACAGCCGCTCCTCCTTGCTTATCTGTCTTGTCTGTCTCCTCTTAATGTGCCAGTGTTGTGTGACCGAGCGCAGCACCTGGACGTATCCTAAATCACTGTATCTGCGGTGACATGGACCTGAAGTTTCGATTGACTGTCGAGCAGACGTTTCTAACTTCCCTAGTGGCCGTCGACCAGTGTTACTTCAACAGACAGCTCTTAAGTGGAGAACTAATGTGTGCAAAGATTTCGTCTATCTGCTGTACAGACGACTGATCAGCCCCTCTGTGCAAGGAAAGAAAACACCACAAGTAATTAAAACTAAGATCGAGATGTTTATTCTGCTCAACCGAATGGAGACCTGTTTAAAAGCTGGGTTAAAAGGTAACTAATACAGGACGGCAACTGCAGACACTATACTCTAATTATTAGACCTGACCTGCTTCATCTGCTCCAGTGACTGTATGAACAGAGGTTGGCTGACCTGCTCTGGCCATGTTGAGTAAACGAATCTACTTTTCCTACCGCTCAGTAATCATAACGATTATTCTTGTCAATATTAGGATTGCGGTTACTCAACACGATTACTCATTGATTCATTATGTAAATACCACGCTCGCTTGCTCGCTGTCGATCCTTGAAATCAAAGTATTTGCAAACAGCCGAGTTAATTCGACCTCTCTTGTTGAGCGAAGGCTCTTGTTCTTTATTTCCGTAGCAGAACGAGCGCGGCATTGCGAAACGGAATGCTGCAAGACGGTATAAACGGTACGGATGAAAGTGGCAGAAGTTTGTTTAACTGTGCGGGGAACTCAACCGAGTGAGGTCTGATGAACGGATCCAAAAGTGAAAGTAAGGCATGGATCACTGCTGAACATTTAATGTGATCATCAGAAACCTTTCTTGTCTCTTGTTTTAGTGGGTTTCAAGTTCATTGCACTTCTTGAAAATGAATACACGAGTACGTGAATTGTCCTGTATTTTATATTTAATATCTTCCTATCGTACAATACCAGAGGGGGAGAGCAGGGAGAGACACCTCTCCTGCTCCCCTTCAACACCACCTCAAAGGAGCTGGTACCTTGCTTCCCTCCCAAACACCACCTCACCCAGGACTCCCACTGTCAGACTTACCCAACCTCTGCCGCTCTCCCACCCTGGAGAGAGGACATAGCGAAGCATGCACAGAACAATCCATCACTCCCATCTGACTCTCCACATGCCCTCCTCAGGAAACACCCTTCAGTCGAGTAGATTAGAGTGTGATGGGAGTGGATAGGAGTAGTGAAAGAATGATGGAGGAGGAGGGAGAGGGGTTAACCGATTCAGAGAGACGGAGAGAGAGAGAGAGAGGAAAAGGGAGAGGGGGCACTGAAAAAGGAGAGCCAGAGAGAAATTGATTGAGTGGCGATATGAGAGATTGATTGAGACAGGGAATGAGAAAACAGGAGATACGAATACAAATGGCTGCACATCAGCGGTGGACGAGGAAGCAGTGACCAGTGGGAAGAGAATAAACATGAACTTGCCCCTTAGGGGACATGTTGATAGCTCCAAGTGGCCCCTTGGAACATGAGCATGTCTATTAAGAGTCGACATGGTGTGGAACTGAGCACACACACACACACACGTGGTTACACATGCAGACTGCAGTTGCATCGAGCCGGAGAGACCGTTAAACATGCATGAAAAACAAGCCAGTTTATAGTTTTTGCAGGGCAGGGACGGAGAAGGAAAATGATATCTGACGATCTTCAATTTACGGTCACACTGAATGTAGGAGAATGATCAAATCCTTTAAAAAAAAAAAAAAGCTGCACCCAGCAAATGTGGTGTTGCAAAAATAAACACCTCGTCAGCCAACATAAATACAACAGACATGAGTGGAGGTTCGTCTGCGGTGCTCGAAGCAATTCAGAGAGCGAGGAGAGTAATTTGGGTGGAACGACCCTTTAAAACCACGGAAAAGACCGCTAACACTGTGTCATGTAGCGTGAGCAATGTGAATACAGTGTCTGACTTAGATAAACATAGAGATGCTCTTACTAATGCGCTGAGCGCCATGATTCGACGTCTGCTGTACGTGCTGCTGCCTCGATAGCGCTGCTGTATTCAAGAGAAAGAATCAATCACGGTTACCAACCAGATGTAAAGAGATGATAACTTCTGTTCTGCCCTTATGAAAACAGAGCTGAGGTGCCTGTGTCTGCACTGCAGGCTCTCGGTATGTTTTCGTAAAGTGTGTGCTGGAAGGTAACCCGACACTTTTTAAGTCGTCGGAGACGTGCAAAATTGCCAGACACTTAAATATTTGGTGAGCGTGAGTGCAATATCAGCGGCGGGTAGTGTTACCCTACCTGCCGGTTTCCATTAAATCCCATAATGTGGAGTTTATCTGGAAGCTGCCTTGAGATACTGTACATCTAGAGAGCTTAAAACATTTGAAATGCATGCACAAGTAATGTTTATTTGTCGTGCAAGTAGTGTGATGATTGACCAAGGTGAAGGATATTTTTAATAACGTATATGTGCAGTATCCAGTCGTTCCCCCGTTCTGCTAGCTCCATACCTGTCAGACCAGTGCGACAGTAACAAAGGTGTTGGATTCATTATCACCTCCGTGCTAAGAGGAGTAAGATGTTTTGGCAGTGGCCTTGCAGCCTTTATTCCTGTGATGCTCCGTGTGATTTCCCACACACACAAATTTGGCAAAGATAAAGGTCAGTAAACCAATCAGACCTCTATGGGAGGCGTAAGCAAGTCACACATTTACTTCGCTACCTAGCGCCCTTTGTAGCTTCTTAGACTCATTAACCTAATGTCATTTGATACTGAGTGATAGGCGGACTTGCTGAAAAGGTCCCGGAGATAAGGGCCCGCTTCTTTTTTTTTTTCTTTTTTTTTATCTTTTCCTCTGCTTCGCCATCTCTCAGTTGACAACGTGTGATGTATGTCACCTGTGGAGAAAACACCTTCTCCTACACTTACACGTTTAGGTTTTCACTCTGCAAAGGTTAGCATTGCTCCTTTGTTTCATAATCAGCATGAGGCAAACTTTCATGCTTTTGTTTGTCACTGATTGGTCAGGAAAAAGCTCTGCTCCCGTTTAATGACATGGTTACCATGGTTACCAATAGATTTACATGAATATATACATTATAAATCCCTTATACAGATTGTTAATTCTAAATCTGGTGATTGATCCGCTTCAGGCTACAAACAAAAGGCTCGAGAATCTGCTCGCAGACTCTTGTAGTCAGTCGGTGTCACTGCGGTTGTTAATCCACATCACAGTTGGATTGACAGTTTCACACCAGCACAAATGAACCAAACACACAAAGGCACCAGAGATCATTCTATTTGAATTACAGTCGTCCCACCCTCCAAGGAGGAACTGCTGATTTAAGACACACGTCTTGTGGTTAAGAAACCGCTCGGAATTAATCATCAAAAAAAAGAAATCGTACATTGACAGCAATTTGCTTCCCCCTAAAGTGTGCGTCACAGGCGTAAAATACAACCAGTCTTACTCATGTAACACACACAAAACCACACAATCTTCCGTATTGTTGGCTGTGAATAATACAGAGGTTCTTTGTCAGTAAACATTTGTTTACAGTACGTCTACCTGAAGTTAAAAGCGAACCACTCAGATTATTGCCGACAGGTCCACAGCCTGCAAGACAAGGCTCGGAGAAGAGTTCTTTTCATACCACGAGGCAGAAGGATGAACGTCTCTCCCTGCAGTCATGAATCTGGCCCTAAATGACCCTTAACGTTCATCAGCAGGTAACAACGTTTCCAGTGATGGGAGCCGGGTCATTAATGTCTTATGTCAGGATCAGTGCTTCGTGGCCGCGTCCTGAGTTATGGAGATGAGCGTAACGACTGGGGAATGTTTTTCTGTCTGTCTGAGCCCCCCTACCTGCTCCCCCCGCCACTACCTTCCTCTCATCTCGATGTTAACGCATTCTCAGGCCTCAAACAGCATTTTGAAACAATCAAAACAACAGCCACATCGGGGGTTAACACTAGTTACGACTAAGGCGTCACACACTCCTGCCGTGTAAGTAAACATTATGTATGTGTGGGTGTGCGTCCGTCTGCCAGCCTAATAACAGCATCCTCATGATCTTCCAAAGCTGCTCTGTAAATAAAGTCACAAGTGGCGACTTGTGTTGTGTTTTACATACAAATGGAGGCCAACCATTTGCATTTCAAGTAGATGAAGCGAAACTAAGCAAAACCACATTGTTACTACCCAAATACGGGAGAAAGACTTCACATGTTGGAGGGAAACACGAGTCGCTTATGTTTTCTTCTGTAAATCTTCGATATCTGAGCAAATGCAAATATTGATAATTAGGAGATCGCAGCATCGTTCAGATAATGCTTTGGGATATTGTTAAAACAAAACCAGTAAGACATTAATCTCAGACCCACATGTAGCTCCTCTGGCTTTGTTATGAATCCTCTCCTAAAGAAAACCACAGAATGCCATTTTCTGGAAGACCACTTAACCCTTTTATAGAACAGACTTCTCACTTTGCCACTGAGAGGAGGAAATTGTGTTTTGATTGCACACTCACACACACGACTGTAGAGGGATGGCGCAACGACTTTCCCAAAGTTATGTGAGTCATTGTTCACCCTTTCAAGTGACTGGTGTGACTGGTCCACTTCAGTATAGTTACTACGTAAACATTTGTTGCAGAGGCTCCTTTTTTCTAATTTTCCTCTACTTCTCTCTAACGAACACTCTTGTTTTCACTCTTTGTCTCGATGTCTGTCTTTCCCTCTTTGAGTCTGTCGCTCCCCCCCCCCCCCCCCCCCCCCCCCACACACACACACACACACACACACACACACACACACACACGCACATATCTCCCTTGTGCCCAGTGAGTAAACGTGGAACCGTGTGAGCCTCCAGAAGGACTTTGAAATGAGACATGGCCGGGACATCAGAGGACTCTGCCACTCTCAATGAAGCCTGCTTGATTTATAAGAGAGCCGGGAGTTGGGGGGTTGTTTCCAGAGGCACACAAGGCTATGAGGTCCTCCATTAGTACCCTGACCCCTGTTTCATGGGACCAACCACTGCATCAGAGGAGAGGGAGGAGAAAAATGGAGGGATGGATGGATGGTGGACATGGGGGGGTCCTTTCTTTTGTAACACGGCAAGTCTGCTATTTGCATTTTCTCCGAACGCAGGCAGCAGAAATGAGAAACCCAAGCCGGATCATTTGTCAGTGGCCAGGAGTGTCCTGACTTAAAAGTCTGCCGGTTGTACCTGATCCCTCCCTTACGCCCGCAGCGTCTCCCTCTTTATGGTTCTCCCCTCACAGTTTTACTGACCGCAATCTAATTAGCTGTGTCTTAATCACGTGTTAAAGTGCAGCGCCTCCGTGGTGTTTACTGTCTGTTTGCCGTGCTGTAAAAATGTGTGAGGGGGCTTGTAAAAACTTGGCCACCGAGGATTAACACACTTACAGCATCACCTGACAAGAATCGACGTATAGCCTCCGTACTGCGACTCTACACGAAGAAACTCCGACGTTCTCCTCTTGAGTGTGGAATGTGCGGCGCATGCTGCATCTATTAAATTATTCAGACACTTCAGACACTTCAAGGAAAGCTAGTTCCTTCTGAGTAAACTGGAAAATGAGAAGCTGTTACAGATGTTTAATTTGAATCCCTTTTTTCGCTCAACTGAATGATGTCTCTGTGTAAAAAAATCTCAACTGACCAAAATCATGTCCGAAATTACCCGTTGATTTATTCTCACGTCCGGCTTCGGAGATCGTGCCGGGCTGTTTTCATTCTAAACACGAGGCCCGCCGTGCCCACGCCGGTCTGTGTTTGCTCATCGCGTCAGCCTCTCGGCGCCTGACCTCGGCCCCGCGTCGACGCTCGAACACTGAATCCATAACATGGCTTTGTTCCTGTTTATGAACGTTCCTTGACAGCCCTGCCTCCTTTAAACCAACACAGTAATGACATTACGCTAACATCTTAAGAGAGGCATATGTTTTTAGTATGCATCGCATTCCATTTTTCCCCATCACGTTCTATATTTGGCAACCTACACGGCCCCTCACCCCATTCATCAAAAAACCAGCCTGGCTTCTGATACGTTTCGACCCAGCTCGGCCGGCCTCTTCATATAAGCTTACTGGAATTTATTGTTTTCAGTAAACACGCATTATACATAATCTGTCTCCGCAGTACACACTGCCAGTTGCCATAGGAACATATTAAGGCTTTCAAAACACTTCAGGGGCTCCCGAAGGTACAATGGATCTGAATCCACCCCTGCCACATGAGTTTCAGACCCACTTAGTATTTCTTGGGATTTAGTTATAAGATTAAACATTAATCCACATCTTATAGGCCCAGTGAGCATACAGGGTAACAAGAAACAGTCACAGTCTTTTGGAGATCCGTAACAAATTGTTAAAACACAGCAACAGGTTTTACAGACGTGTCCCTAGTGTGCATGAGGTGATGAACAGTAAACATAGAAGAGGGAGCTCCAGGAAGAGACGAGAGGAAGACGGTGTAAAACGCTGTCTGACTGCGCCTCCTCTCTTGTTACCGGATGTCCTTTTCCGCCAGACATTTACTCTCTCGTACACATTGCGCTCTGACATGAGATATAAAGGGCTCTGGCGGGGAGCTGGGGATTATTGCATGCAGCTGGCGGCTGTCACAGTGAGACACTTAGCTCCTCTCCCCTCACCCTTTGTCCTAACCTTTCATACACTACATTCCCAAGGTCCTCCTCTTTGCTCCCCTACACCTGTAAGTCTGTTACGTAAATCTTGTCAGCCGCTTGTAGTAGTCTAAAGGGATCACTGCATTTCGGGAAAAAAGTGCTTATCGCATTGTCATAACAGCACTTGAACCTCCTCCTCCTCCTCCTCCTCCTCCTCCCAAACTTTGAAGTTTGCACAACTGCTTCAGACAATTTGAGTAAACGTCCGAGACGGACAATGTGATGAAGCAGCGGATCCGTTCACTCATTGGATCAATTTGTTCACGTCATCATTTAATAATAGCAGTATTTTGGCCTCTATCCCCACCCCGCAATGATAAAGCAATAATTGGACTCTTATCTTCTAAGAAGGGCGGATAACAGTTGCATAGCGCTGACACTCATACCCTTACTGCTGATTAATACATCCCACTTTCCCAAGTATTTATCTACTGTATGCAGATGTTAGGAAGTAATTAAGACCTTTATCCGCCCTCTGGTGCGGGCTGCCCATACCTCTGTGTTGTGGATCGAACAGGTCTCTTCATCTGATTAAATAGCAGCCAGGACCCTGTTTGTACCACTGTCCACCTACGCTGAGCTGTACTCTTCATCACCAGGTGAGAACTCACAGAAAATGATGGTGAAACAATTGTAGAAATCCTGAAACGGGAGATCTGTGACACAAAGAGAAAACGTGGAACAGAGACAGAGTTTAGAGGCAAAGAAGAGCAGAAACAGGAGACGTGGGACACCCCACAGGAACGATCAGTATCGCTCCACCGATAAGAGAACGAGTGTCCGAAGGCTGGTTTTTCTTCCCACAGCTTTTTGTACCTCCCCAGGGCAATTCGAGACCAATTGTCCAGGATTATAGACGCTTCTCCCTGTGGCAAAGAAAGGTGGATCTCTGCAGGTGGACGTGCCATGATGTAACACTGCTCTGGATCCCTGGGGGAACATGATGAAAGAGTTTAACTGGAAAGGACAGTCAGTCGGATGGTTCCTAAATCTCCCACCATGACTCAACTATTTTCCCAGGAAGTGAATCTGCAGTCTGACTTTTTCATTATCTCATTGACATCCTCATATTTGAGATACAGCTTCTCTCCTGAGCCTTTTCTCGTGAAGCATCTCATCCTAGTCAGTGGTCATGTCGGTGAGTCACCGGCCTTTAGGGTGTTTCTCTCCGCTTCCCCGTTATCTTCAGATTCACTATTCCCTTCAGTAATACATTCTTCATGCCACGTATCTCCTCTCATGCCTTATTTATTAGCCAATGAGTCACCAGCGACCTTATGGGTTACGAACGAGCTGCCGGAACAGCTTCATCCCCAGTGGAGGGATGGAAAAATATCCCTGATGCTGTTGGCTCTTAACAAATACATAAATATAAATGTACGTATGTATTGTAATTTCTTATCATCCCATCAGAAACAACTTAGATCATAGACGATATAGATTTTATCTTCACAGTGGCATGCTCTAACCATCGTGTTATCATAAAGGCCGTCCTCTGTATCCGCTGTATCTGTCTTTCCTCTGAGATGCTTTGCTGACAAGGCAGGAGTATGGTATGCTGAGGTGCTTCTGCCCCTCGGCCTTTGCCCATATGTTTTGAATTAGCCCTAGGAGGTGCCATGCTCAGCAGCTCAGTGATGGGATGGGATAAAGCAGGCCTCTCCGGCCCAAATGACGCATGACATGGCGCTGCGCCCCGGGCCCTTATTTATGACTTCCCATGTCAACGAAGGCTCACTCCCCTGGGGAGCCTCACGGACCCACTAACGTAGCTCAGCCAGCCTTTAGCACTCATCTCAGGCCAGAAACACGCACACAAATGCGGACAGCATGCCCTTTAGGATTTCTGATTGCTGCAATGTGGCAGCATTTGCATACAACCGACATGCATGCAGGAATTAGTTCAGTTATCTCACGGAGGAATTGATTCAGCTGCGCAACAGCCACAGTTTATCCACTGTTGCTGCGAAAAGAAGAAGTGAAGCGGCACGTATGAAAGGCTACTTCAGAGGAATTAACGTCATGTCAGGCTACAGCACACACTGCCCCTTTTATCAATGCCTCTGATGTGGAAGAGGATGTGAAATCTGGAGAGAGAGTGAGGAAGAGATTTGGTGAGAGGCTCTGAATAAATTTCCTCTGTAGTTACTCAAGAATCCATGCACATATCACACTGCATTAACAAATAGATACGTACACTGCCAGCACTCATGCACACACAGGTGTTCTCCATGAGCTATCCGGGAATGTTCCTATGATCCCCGTCCAGGGGTTTAATGTGGGTAGCGGCAAAGCAAAAGAATTTAGAGGAAATGAAAGCCAAGGGAAGAGATGAAGCTTGAGAGTAGATGACAGAAGGAAAAAAGAGTCAAATCTGCAACAGACAACATTTTAAAGAAGCTAATGAACATCAAAGAAGGATGTGACGGGATGGCATGGTAAGAGGGTTAACACAGGACCGAAAGATGACTGGGATGTTCTCCTCCCCGATAGCTCATATTTCTTTGCGCTTTTCGGGAGTGAGCGCAGAAAGAGGGAGCACTGTCAAGGTTTTATGTGGCCTTTTGAAAACAGAACAAGCCCTCTGCAGACAATATATCCAGCTTGAGAACTTCTCTGACAACAAGGCACTCATTTTCCATCTTCCCACCTCCTGCCTGCTGCTTGTAAAACACCCTGTTTGAAATCCACCCTGCTCATTGTTTAGTCTAGTGGACATCCCTTAGATCATCTTCATCAGAAGCCATCCTGCATCCTCTTCATGTTCTGAGTCATCCCACTTTGCAGCAGCTCTGTGTAATAAGAACTGTCCCCCTGACGTTAATCAAACTCTTTCTAGCTTCTTTTTTTTTCAAAATAAGAGCATAAATGGTGATTGTTAAGTTGAGCCAACAAAAGTCAGGAGTTGGAGTTATGGGGCCGTCTGACTCAGCGTCGTCTCAAGTTCTAAGAAGCAACTTTTCAACGAGTATATATGAAACAATGCTGTTTGCTTCAGGGTCAAGCTGTAATAAAAAAAAAATATTGTCACACAAAAATGCTGAACTGACTGCAGCAGCTTCTGAACGCAATGACATTCAATAGCCAATCCATCAACCTATTGGTCTGCATCTTAATAGGGTTTTATGAAACCAGCAGGAATATATAGAGCCAGAGAAATGGATACAACTCGGGATGTGTTTGGGAAACAGGGAAGTGCAGCCCTGTCCTCTAGGCTGAGACATTGGCCTAAAGCTTAAGCTGCTGTCTGCACTTTGATGAAAGCTCAGACAGTAGAGCATCAGCTGATCTGATAAGCCAAAGGAACAGGCCAACTAGAACAGTATCTCCCCTTCTTCTGCTGCTCCAAAGATTCAATAAAAGGAGGAGAGAAGGTGATGCAAGTATGTGAGGTCATGTTCAAACCTGGCATCGACATCCATCAGCGTGCATGTTATCTCACAAAGCAGCGATGCGTTTAACGTGTCTGCTCTGTCAGAAACTACAAGTCAAGAAAGAGAAATCGAAACAATACATACTGGGTCTATTCTTCTGTGTGTTTCAGGACAACCAGATCACCCAAGAAGTTTTATGCACTCCGAATGTATCTCCAAGGGGCTTTCAGAAATGTTCAAATAAAAAGGATATGACTGCATTTGGGTGTAAACTAGTATGTCGTTTCGCTCA
Organism: Macroramphosus scolopax; assembly: GCA_901007825.1. NCBI lineage: Eukaryota > Metazoa > Chordata > Actinopteri > Syngnathiformes > Centriscidae > Macroramphosus > Macroramphosus scolopax. Next base: position 12,108 of record CAAKHC010000529.1, read on the forward strand.
CACAGAGGAAATCTTTCGCTCACGCAGCCCATCCACACTGCTTAAAGAATGCGTCCAAGACAGCTGCCGAATGTGTTCAGAGGGTTCCGATCTCAATGCATCCTGGGTTCGCTCAGCCCCGGAACTGTCCCCTTCCGATTGAATCACCCAGGATTCCACATCTGAGCAGGCCCTGAACGATGTGTTGGTGGTCTTCACCTCATTAGGACCTGGTGACTTTAATGACTACAGCGGGCCAGAGAGCTAAACATTGTTCATATCCAACCAATCTTCTTTATTTTGTTCCTGTTTTCACAACTTTCTTCCCAGCCGGCCTCCCTGTCCACCAAAATGTCTCCATTGTTTCACCGGATCCCAGCAGTCCAGCAGCGAGAGCTGACACGGGGGTTGATTTGTCAGGGTCAATGTGATCCAACAATCCATCAGATCCATCAGGCCGATGCCACTGACTCCTGGGAGACTGGGCTTTTGTTTGGCTAAGCCGTTGATGGAAGCGTCGCTGCTGTTTGGGAAGCCATTAAGGGCGCAGCAGGCCCAGAAAAATGAGCCGCCCTTGTCACTCCACATCAGGAGCTCGGCCATGGTCGCAGAACTTCCTAAGATTCGACCGCTGTTTGTCCAAGCCTTTGAACTAGGGACAGCTAGATAGATGGATAGATGAGTCGAAGTGTGAAGTGACCACGGGGTTCAGATAGGAGGGCTGGTTTCTTATCTAAAGTAGGAGTGAGGACAGAGGATAGGTGAGGAGCGAGTGATGAGGGTCCCTTAGTGAATTCAAGTTGCTGCGCTGGTGTGGGCCTGTTGCCACCAGTACCTGCAGGAAGTTGAAATATAATCAAGCGTTCAGTTTGAGCGATGCATCCATTAGTCTGAAGCGTTACTGAATGATTTAATTTTGAGGTGTGAAGGTTATAGCATTGTTGGAGCGTTTGCATTGATGAATGTGTTGGGTCCAACTAACTACACACTGACTGCTCCGTCAGCACACCTGCTTTGTAGGCATTGGTCTCATCAAATAAGTCAGGCAGTGTTTTATGAAGCAGTGCGTACGGTGATGTGAGCATTGTTTCAGAGGAAGACGTATTTTCAGTTTTAGGCTTCAGAATCAGTGCACATCTTCTTCTCATCCCCTTCTCTACTCTCCGTTCCGTGACAGAGATGGAACACCTCCACTCCGCATGTCACAGCCTCAGACTAAACATAGTCTTCTGGTGTTGATGCATTAGGGCAACGGCCGTCTCTAACGATGGCCAACTTATCTCATTAGAAAAATAATGGTTTCACTGGCTGCCATTCCCACAGATAGGCCCAGTTCTTGTCCCAGGCTCTGTGTCATCTGTGGAGCTGCTGGGCCAGAGATTGGCTGCCTGGCCCTTACGCCTGCCTGTCGTATATCAGCAGCGCTGCCACCGTCAAACCTCTGATTTATGGCTGTTTATCTCCAGTGCCCCCCCCCACCCCCCTTTTCAACAGATGGGCTCCAGCTATTTACTCAGGGAGGAAAAAAAAAAAGCCCCAAACCGATTGAATGAATACAACAAACAAGAGGTAATTATGGGGAAGTTGGTTGTGATTGCAATTTATTGCTCACAAGATAAATTAACTAGTTATCCGTCCCTTCTAGTTATCCTACTTCTTTCACCTCAGTTTGTGGGGCCAGTCCTGGTCATAGTAAGACGCTTAATGCACGCATGTAGAAAAATCAAGAGTTCCCATATAGATTTATTTTTATTAACTGCATAGTTGAGAAAAAAAAAAAGTCCTCGCCCTGGTGTTTTACAGGGTCGTCATATTGAATCTCTGCGAGTATATTAAAGCTCTAAACCTCACCGGCTGTCAGCTACTCACAGAGGGAAAAACACATTGACTCGTAAATTGTCAGTTAGTGACTTCCAGGGATTTCATTTGATTTCTGAGTCTCCGGAGACAGGTCTGGAGTAATCGCCCCGCAGTATCAATTTTTCAAACCGCGCCGACTATTTTGTTGCAGATATTTCAGTACCTGTAAGCATCGGAGATTCTTTCCTGAGTTTGATAGATACAAACCAGATTTTGACCCTTGCGCCTGTCAGTCGTTAATTTTGATTCCTGGTTTGTGTTTCTCATAATCTGAAGTTAAGCGTTCTGAAGGGGATTTTGACGCAAGCTCACAGTTAATAGTTTGTATTATCCTCCCCCCCTGCATATTGCATTCCACAGAGACACATTGATGCAGCGGCTGTTTTGTCGGGATGGAAGCCTGATCGGTGTTTCCCCCCTCGGAGCGTATTAACTTTAAAGAAAGACCGTTATTCACACATGGATGTCAGTGTGTCTCAGTGTGTCAGAAGATGTTCCAGTGCGTGATGCTTTGAGGAGAGTACTTCATTTGTCAGCACCACATAATTGATAGACGTATGTGGCTCGCAGTGACGTTGGTGGGCTTTATATCAAGATACACTCAAGCTGTTTCACACATCTTCACTCATTTAGACAGCCACTTATTCCTCGTTTTGATGGTGATGACTTCTGGTCATTGGTAACATGTGTGTTTAAAATCACGAACCGGAGCTGTGTATTGTCTAATAGTGTGTATGTATCTCACCAAACAACACCCCTGTTAAATGATTGACCGAGTCACTCGATTGCCGGTTCCGTTATCAGTGGATGTGATTGGCTGTTTATGAGCCTGGGAGGGAAACCTGGGGTTCGTTCCTGCAACTGAACTTTATTTGTCGTGCACTTTCATGGTGGTTTCAGATTGACTGCATTTCAGTGAAGTCGCAGGTGTGAAAAGACGCTTGAGGTTGGCAGTGAAGATGCAATTTGGAGCCACCTGCTGCAACTGAAGGATCTGGAGGGCTTTAGGACATAATGATGGCTGTTAATCATTTGAGAATGATCACGGCTACATCGGCTAAACAATTAAAATAATTGTTGGGTACTTAACACTTAAACAGATTAGCTTCTCATGCCCCAATATTTAATTTAACGCTTTATCCATGAAATTGATTTGATACTGAGTGATGCAGATTTCTTCCCCAGACTGATACGTGTAGTTCAAACCCGACAGTTGTGTCTCCAGCTTCATGTGCACACACACACACACACACACGCAGGTACACAAACCCCATTCTTCCATGCGATGGTTGGTATGGGAGGGCGAGGGGGAGGATGGGAGATGCTAAACGTGCTCCACTATGCACAGGCAGACCCAGTGGTGTCGGCTCCGCGGGGAGATATATATCCCCCGGCTCAGCCCACACGGAGAGACGAGACGGAGAGGGCGAGCACATCTGGAGCTATTCATTAGAACGGTGGCAGGATCCATGTCAGGATTGCGCCTGGATAAGATCAGATCGACCAGTTCATCATGGCACACTTGAACACGCCTTCTCTAGAAGTGGTCCACAAGTGGTTTCGTGGTTAGAAACTAACTCTAAATTCGAAAAGCTTTTCTGGTATTTTTCACCATGGGCCCCATTTTCCAAAACGTTTGAGTGGAAATGATTAATAGAGACCATATTCGGTTGAATCTATCCCGTCCAGGAGGCTGTCAGACATTGATAAAAGCAATCTGAGTCCGTCAGTGGCCAAAGACAATCGCAGCTGACGGACTTTAACATGGATAATTAATGTGTTTGATTCTATGTTGCAGATGTTTTGCAGTTGCAATCTATAGTGTTCCCTCTGATTACAATAATGTTAAAGTTAAAGATATATTAAGATAGCAGGCCGACCGCTCTCACATCCCCGGCGGTGTTGTAGCTGGCACAGACGGACGGATGTTCAGTGGGGAGGAAGTTGCGTCATGGCGCTGATGACCCGAGCCCGGCTCATGGAACCGATTCTTCATGCGTGAATTTCTGTTGCAGATTAAATCGAATTGTTTAACGGAATAATGTGAGATATTTCTCAATTCGCAACCTTGATAGGCGAAGAGATATTATTTTGTCACCTGCAAATTGAGCATTATTAAGTCATTTCACAGTTAAAAACAATGTTTTCAACTGCTGTATCGCTTTCATTCATGTTTCTTGGCTGTTTGGCAGACGAGATCATGATCAATGTGGTGTTTTGTTTTATTGTAGCGATCTCAAACCTGCCGCTGTTCCTTTAGCTGTGATAAAGAATACAGATGTCACTCACTCACTCACTCATGTCGACTTGGGAAATTGCAGAGCAGCTTAAACATAAAGTGGAAATGTTAACCCTATAAGGCTGGATAAACAGCCAGAGGAGAGGAGCCAAAGACAACAGGGAATGAAGGGAAAGTGTCTTGCTGGCATCGTGTTTCCCAGAGTAAGTGTTATTTGAAAAGCAGCTGAAGGGTGACACTCACTCTCCTCCCACTCAATCTGTCTCTTCCTCCCTCCTCCCTCACTCACTCGACCATCTGTTGTTCCCTCTCTTCTCAGGCTGCTCTAAGTGCCTTGAAACAGCTGTCGGAGCAGGGACTGGACCCGGTTGATGGCCCCATCAAGGTACGGCAGGACGCGCATCACGCCAAACTCACTGGCGAGAGCTCACTCGGTGTTCCATGTTATACCAATCAGAGTAGACAGGTGCTTGTCCAGCGAGCAGCCAGATGTGTGTTTGTGTGTGTGTGTGTGTGTGTGTGTGCGCGTGCCAATTCTCAGTGCTGCATGCCGGCCAATCATCAGCCTCAATTCCGCTCTCACACACACGTCCAACATTTCCGCTCGACATTTTTCTTCCATAGGAGAGCAACAGTAGGAGTTTATATTTACATGAACGACAGTTCTGTCAGTGCTCCGTGCTTTGCATGATGCCTATCATAACCAATGCTTAGACATGACTGCACCCCCACCGCCCCCCCACCCCATTCCCTATCGCCTCAGCAATGAGGAAGGAAGGAGGAAGGACAGCAGCATTGAATGAAGTAGGAAAGTTTTTTTTTTTTTTCTTAACCAGGGAGGAAATCTGTCCAGCATATCTGGAGTATTTTCTTAGTAGGTGTGCCCTGAGAAAAAGTGAAGTCCGAGCTGTTCTCTTGCACACCCATATCTGCTTCACGGAGACGGAGCAGAGGAACAAAGAGAGGAAAGACAACCGCAGCGATTTAACAACTTAATTCACGTCACAATCAGAGGAGAGGGGAAAACATGGCTGCAATTACACTTTCACCTCAGCAGTTTAATCACTCATTTCTCTCTGTGGTCTTTCCCCTCTGGGTTTGTAAAAACTCATTAACTGACCCGGTGGCAATCTTGGTCAGAAGGTTTTTCTAATGATTCGAGCTATCAGGTTGAAAATACTCTTTTTGGCTCGTCGTGTGTAAATCTGTCTTCCGTCCTTCCCGGCGTCCTCAGACATCAGGAAGAAACTGTGGAACGGGAGCCACAGCTCATCCGTTACTGTGTAACACATCGAGGTCAAGGACTTGTTAAGTGTCTGGAGCCACAGTTGCTCTCGGTTTCACCGAAAGTGTACTTTTGCGAGAGTCACTTACCGCATTTTGAAAGGATGAATCATTAATGGACAAGGACAGGTTAACCAGAGCCGGGCAGAGTATTAAACGTTTCTTGAAACCTTGGACCGGATCGACCTTAACACAGTTTCATTTGTCTTTTCAGAGCACCGAAGCATGTGGGAGGGAGGACGGACATTAAACAGACTAACTCAGGCACCACCACTCAGGTCTGCATGGATTCAAAGGCTGTCGTCAAGGAGCTGACAACCCCGAACCCCCTCCTTCAGCGTACACACACCTGACAACCCTCACCCTGAGCCCCGTAACCTACAACCCACAGTGTACCAACCAACCCCCCCCTCCCCCCCTTTCCCCACTATCTCCACCTCCCCATCCCACGATTGCCACTGTATCCTGCAAAACCTGTCAACATGCAATAGGGTGGATGTGCACCGAGAAATGACCGACTAAAACACCATTACCTGAGTCTATGTGAAGACAACGCTATCTCAACACATTTATCGATGATTTCAGTCTAAATTTCTAGGTAAAAAATAAATAAATAAATAAACGAGATGCATGGTACTGTATGAAATCAAGGGAAATCCAAAGCGATACACTGCATAGACAATTTCCCCTTTGGATAAATGTCTGTTGGTATGGTTAACACAAATATGTACGTCATGCCATTGAAACACAAAAGAAACATTTTAGGGGAGAAACCAACTTGCATACAGTAGCTTATTTTTTCGGGGTATTATGTTTCTGTTTCTTTTGTTTTATTTTGTTATTTTATTAATCTAACAATGCTTGAGTACTGTATTTAAAATTAACCAATGCCAGTGCTGTGAAAGTTCTAGTTGTTGTCTTCATATATAGTCACCCAGCTTACCTTGTACGCTGACATTAAAAAAAAAAAAAAAAAAGAGTTCATCTATCTATATGGATGTGTATGACTTGCAAGAGTATCATATTCCGAACAATAACACAGAAAACTTTTTTTCATGTGGACAAAAAGGACAAAACTGGTGTTAGCAGTAATCAGTAGACGTGTGACCACCCGGGAGCGGAGGTCTGACCGACCTTTCCCTCCTGAAGGGTCTACCTGTCCCATTTTAACATGTCCCCACACTGGCATAGCATCACTGGAGCTCTACATGACACCACAATTGGGTGCCAGAAGCTGGTTGCATTCAGCTAGTGTGGCAAGTACTTGCACATTCTTTAATGCCAGTAAAATTTTAGACTTCAGAGAAAGTTCTGAATGGGCCTCCTGCCCGCTCCTCCAGTGAATCAAATGTCCTCTCCATTCCAGTGATTTTGTGTCAGTGCCCCCCCTCCCCTGCCTTCTCCCCACCACAGTTTTGTCGATCACATCTACACCCATTGTGTGTGTTGTATTGACCCGTCAAGGCATCAACTGGGTGCTTTTAATGCCTGCATTCTGAAATGCATCTTTGGAGTGGAGAGAGCCTGCGACCGCTTTGCAGGCTCCCTTCCTCTGAAGGCCACTTCACCTCTCCACGGACATTGAGGTTGTATTCCTCTTCGCTGTGAGTGTAATGTGTGATAACGGCCGTTTCTGTTACTGAAATGCAGTAAAAACACCTCAGTTCATGTGGAAAAAAAAACATGCGTCTCTTTTTCTTTTTCTTCTCCTAACAGGTACAGAAACAACATCCCGCTGTGAATTCTTAATCTGCAGTGGTCATGTTTTATCTGAATGTGGATTACATTCAAACCAGGGAATATTAGCTTTAGCAGATGGTGCTGGATAGTTAATACGTATGGTCCCATCGCTGCAAAAGCAAAATAATCTACACATTTGGGTAAATGGGATTATTCAAGTTCCTCAGATGAAAATCAATACCATTTTGTTTTCTGTACTTTAAATATGAAGCTACAAACAAGAGACGCTTAGCTTAGCATCAAGGCTAGCAACAAGCTAACAGCTAGCCTAGCTCCGGCCGAAGGGAAAACATCTGTAGAGTTAATTCAATGTCAACAATAACCAAAGTATAAAAACAAGCATGCATTTTGTCAGGATATAAATTACACATCTTAAGTATTGAACTTCCTGAAGTACTACTACTGTACTACTACTGTCAACAGACAAACCTACAGTCAACCAAAGAAACTGAGTTAAGTTTTCTGCCACCGACGCAAATTTTGATCTTTTCTTCAGAAGTAAATCAAAGCTCAACTCATATTTCACTCAAGTGAGAGAATATTTGCAAATACTTAAAAGATACAGACCACTGTATCAGCTTTCGCTGCTTCATTCTGGAGCGAAAAAGTACATTTAATAGGCCAAATTACAAAACATGTTGAGTGTTAGAAACCATCTACTCTCGTAGAAGGTTTGTAGGTCATCAGGTCCGACCCCCGAGCTCGCCAGGCTCTCTGATCCCTCTGTAGCCTCACAAGATACCGCTTATGTCAACTGATAACATATTTTATAGTTTTATTACTGTCAAGCAAACTTTAAAATTAGGTTGAGATAACAGAGTTTGATTATTTTTCTTATAGAACAGCTGGGCACTGCAGTTTACTGAAAAGGACTATATATGCTGGCTGGGGTTTTACCACAGTTCATCCAGTGAGCAAAATATTCAAAACTATTCTATTTTGAGTAGTTTTTGGACTCCAATAATCCATATCAGGTTTACGGCACCACAGGGAATATTAGTGGAATTAGATTGATGGCAGGAAATACTGAGTTTGTGGGTTAGCAACCCCGAAAGAACTCACCTTGTAAGGAGAAAGGGTCTGTTATGTTCTTCACTACTGGAAGCTTCACAAATGAATAACTTCATCCTGGAGACAAAGCTAATGTGTTAATAGTCGTCATCACTTAGTGTTTACAGACCAGAGACACTTAATCTTTAACTTTATGACTCTCAGCTGGGCTGGTCGAACAAGGAGAGATTATGTGCAGCTTATCTCCGGCATACTTCTCTTACATCACTCCATCAACTTTATTTGCTTTGTACATGTATGTGCGCCACCTGCGCTGCGCTCCACCGTGCAGACTTCCTCTGCATCACCGAATTCACTCTTCTCTCTCTCCCATTAGCGAGATGAATGAGCGAACGGGACAGCGGCGGTCTAATTCAACTTCACTGACTAATGGACTCAGCTGGCAGCTACATCTGCTAGCCATTGAGAAGCGCCAAGGCTGTTCACACACATTAGCGGCAGATCTCTATTCCAGAAGCTTGTTCATGCAGTGGCAGACCAGCTTGAGGCCGTGTTAGCCCCAAGATGAATTGCTCTGCTCGAAGCAGCCAATATGGGAAGTGAACCTCACTGCTCGAAATAGAACAAAATCAATCGGGGCTGCGGAGCTTGTCCGTGCCATGCAAAAGCAAATGTTCGAGTCATTGATTTTTGCATCTGAATTATGTGCCATCGACCCCCCTGAAGTCCTCTTAATTAGAGCTGTATTAACAGGCCGAGGGGAATCCTATAGATGCTGACGGATGTCCGAGCGATGATCAAAGCCAAAATCCTAATAGTTGTCTTTATTGGAAGCCTCCTTGTGTGGATGTAACCAGACCACATAAAGGTTTATTCCATAAAATAATGCCATCTTGAGCTACATGGAGTCGTAGCAACAGCTGGAAGTGGCTGCACTGATGCTGATTGCTTCTGTGCACAGAGGGTTTGAAGTCAGTATGAGTCTCGCTCGTCTCATCGGCGACTGAGCAACTTTACCCAGCTCTGATTCGCCACAGCAGAGGATCGCTGCAGGCCGAGGCTCTGACGTCTCTGCAGTTCTCTGTAACGCTCCGAGGAGGTCATGAGAGTGTGTTCATTCTTTGTGTTGGAACAAAGGCTTTACTGTTTTTTAACATGTCACAGAGGTTGACTAGTTCATCACAGACAAAAGATTTGTCTCATTGTATTAAAAAACAACTTTCTCCATCCAGCTCTGACAAAAAGGTGCCCGTCACCTCTGGAGAACGAAGGTTTGAGGGTTAAGGATGTGCCCTGCGAGGTATTGGGCTGGATTTTACAGTCATAAAAACTTGTTTGTTTGTCTTGGATCTGAGTTTCTGCTCCAAGCAGAGTGAAACAGCCACCGCTGTTTGTCTCACCAATATTTAGGAACACAAAGTTAGAGCCTCGAGGGCACCCTCCCTCTGTCCTGCAAAACATTTTGTACAGACAACAGCGTCCTTATCAAATTTAATAAACTCCTTGAGAAAGAGCTACACTCAGAAAAAAACATTATTCACTTGATTTAATTGTTAGTCCATTATTGAAGAAGCGCTCGGCACGCAAATAAGGAGGAATGTCGTGTAGAGACAAATCTTTTTTGTTTGTTTGTTTTCTTGGCCTAATAATATTCTAATTGAATCTAATGTAATTGAATTTTTGAACTTTAAAACACATGCGCAAGTATTATTTGGGGCATCACGTGTAGTTTGGAAGGAGCAGAGTGCTTTCATATTTTAGCACGAAGAGGATACGAAATGCGATTCTTCAAAGTTGATGTTTTATATATAAACCCAACAGCCTCTGTGTGACTTTCAGCTGTAGAACATGAAGTGCACCTTAGGTCACTAAAATCCCCAAACTTTTTTTTTGGAAAAAACATCAAGAATGTGACCCTGAAGGCAACCACAGCCCTGCACAGTGTAGGAGCGACTCAGCAGTTTGAGCATGTGAGGCCAAATCTGGCTCATGACATCTTAATGTGAGTCCTAGCTGACACCAATTAGGACATTTTTCTGTTCTCGCTTTGCTTTGGGGGGAAGTAAGAGGTCAGGGTTCGGTTTCAGAACAACTCCTGATGAAATGGTAGGACTCAGAAAGTCGCATCAAATCTGTTATTAACACCATTAACGGATGTGTTTACTAACCACTGGTTTACCCTGCGTTCAAATAACTGTGATCTATAACAAACCTCTCACATATTTGTTTTCTCTTTTGTCCACTGTCACTTGTTTGGGACTTTCTTGGAAGACCTTTTAATTGTCACACGCCTGGTGCTGCAACTATAGTCTTGATATTTAGTGGCCAACACCCATATCTGACTCAGTGTGGCACAATGTCGGGACGCGGGTGACATGGATACTGGTTGGGTTCCAGTAAATGAAACTGAGTCCGAGAAGTTTATCAGCCATGCAGAAGGTCCACTTTCCCATTACTCAAGGCGGAGAGATTCCCAGAAGTGAATAGAGTTTTTGTTTCGGTTTTGTATGTACAAATTGGGCATCAGTGAGATTTCCCGACTCCAAGTAATAACAAAAGCCAATTTAATAATCTATATCACTTTATTAATTTAAGTTAGGTAGAGACACTAAACATTGGAACCACATTTGTTTTGCTCTGCTACGGAGCAGTCTTCAGAAAATTACAAAAAAGAGGCGTATGTCATACTGTCAAAAAAAAAAAAAAAAATAGGTAAAATAAGAGGTAGAGAATTTAGGCTCATCACTGTGACTGAAGGAATGACACCTATTGGAATGTAATTGAAATTCAAAAAAAAAATAAAAATAAATTGTCATCCCAAACGTACATAAAATACTCAAACACCAAATATGGAGACAGTAATTTTGGGATTCTGGGGAATTCACAACAGTTACATTTAAATATACACATTTCACTTTAACTGGACAAGGTGGACAATTGACAGGACAGTTAAAGTGGAAAAAAAAAAAAATATGGAAAGCTAGTGTCTTTAATACATTTCCCTCAACGTTCAGTGTTGGGCCGGCCGGTTCGCCTGGACTTGCAGCCTATGTTGGGTTGGGTTTTTTTTTTTTCTTTTTTAATCAAAAAATATCGGTAACATACATTTACAATATAAACACCACAGATCTCGAAAATAAAGACAAAAAAAAAAAAAATGTATTTGCTCTTGATTTCGCCCACTACATTCTGATGCTACTTCAACCCGGGACAGACGCTCTCATGCGCATTCATTTGAGAGGTTAGTCAATACAGAGCTGAAATAATAGGACCATTAAAGGAACCTTCTGAGAAGATACAAGTCTGCCACAATCTCTTTAATGTCTCATTTGGAATGTGTAAACTTCATTTTCAATATACTACATGTTTGTGACTTAGTGTTTAAAAATAACGGAATAAAGGTCAACTTTACATTTTTCATTTTATTTTAAAATGGCACAAGCTAGAAGTCAAAACCAGATTTTGTGACAGACTGAAAGAGGTCCTGTGTTGGGGGGTGGGGGGGGGGGGTTTGAAATGTTGCGTTGAACCTTCCCACACAGAGAATGCTGGCAGTGTAGAGGAAGATCGGAAAATTACAGTGCATGTCTACAAATAATACAAAGTGAAGAAAGATTTTTACTGTCTGTACAGTAACATACTGTATACTTCCACAATGACACTAGATAAGGCTGGTGACTACATTACGTAAATAGTTAATTATTGGATACCTTTTCTGTATGATTTCAAAAACTAGTGACACAGTATATAGATAGTTTCTTTAAACAAACTTCAAAAAAAGACAAAAGAAAAAAGACAAATAAATCTTTTGTGTAGTACACAGCTTTCTTTGTTCCAGAGGAACAATATGGTAAACCTTTGCATTTGCTGAATGCAAGTGCACCAGCCTAGATTAAGTCCTTTCTTCCTTCTGTCCGTCCTTCCGTCTTCCCCCTTTTTCATCCTCAGTGGTTTTTTCCTCATGCTTGCAGGTTTATGTGCCTCTGTTCGTGTTGCAAACAGCGCCCCCTAGATCCCGTTCTTAGCCTCGTTGTTGTTCATGGCCTCCTTTCTCTGCGCTAGGAAGGGGTACATGCACTTGTCAGCGCCGAGGAACCGGTACATGCACACGATGGCCTCGAAGGGCAGGATGCTGTGGAGGCAGGACAGAAGTGATTAGTGACGCTAAGATACTCCTGCACGGTTAACGGCGAGCTGACCGGGCGATGTGGGCGAGAGGGACGGAAAGCAAATAAATGATCACCTTTTCATGAAGTTGACCATGTAGACGATGCGAGGCGTACAGATCATGGGCTGGTCGGTGAGGATGGCCCTCATGGCCTGTTTCACACAGAACTCCGGCTTCAAGGGAGGCAGGAACGGTTCAATCTCCTTCCTGGGGGGACAGAAGAAGGTCACAGGTCAATTATTTACAGGGCAAAAAAAAATTGAGAGAACTCGTTTAAGTATCTTATATCTGTACAATCTTTTAAAAGCCGATTAGAGAGATTGCTCCGCAGGTCTGGCGCTGTGAAGCCAAAGAACATGCCACCTGCGGACTGCAGCCATCAAACAAAGTGGACTATACTATTACAGTGGCGGGGGAGAGGGGGGGGGGGGGGA
>CAAKHC010000529.1:24842-53008 GCA_901007825.1 Macroramphosus scolopax
GGGAGGAGGGGGGGGCGGGGAGGAGGGGGGGGGGGGGGGTAGGCCAGGTGCACCTGTTGTTGAAGTTTACTCCTGGGAAAGTCACCCTCATTGTTTAGGCAGAGTGCTGACTAATAGCACACAAGTGACTTTATATATTATGAAACAAAGCAAACCATTACTTTGAAGATCAAATGGCATTTGTGAGGCAATTTTACGTGGGGGGGAAATTACAGAGGGGCAAACTCATCCCAGGTGCAAGCGGAGCTTTTAAGAAGAACGCTTGCACATAAACACGATTACGCCGGACAGTGTGTGTTGAAGCGAACCTTATCCTGCAGCCTTTGAACATTCCTGTGTCGACCAGGTACGGGCAGACCAGAGTCATGTTGATGCCGTCCTTCTCTGAGGCCTTCAGCTCGTGGCTCAGCGACTCGTGGAACCCGATGGCACCGAACTTACTGGCACAGTAATCCTGCGGGGGGAAATCAAAGAAAGAACGGGTTTATCCCTGTAAATCTCTGCCCCTGCGCGTTCACCCGGGGACCACGGAGGACAGTATCAAACACGCCCCGCGGGCGTCGAGGTCTCTCCTTGCTGTTAATGATACAGCCAAAAAAAAAAAAAAAAAAAAGCCAAGCAAGCCTGTCTGCTGCTCTACGGTTTCATTAGCATTCTTCTCCAGTGCATCAGGAGACTGCACAGCTAGGCGGGAAGGTTTTGATGTGGTACGCCACGGAAATAATCTTTAAAAAAAAAAGACTGGGCAAACACAGATGTACGTCGATAAACATTTAGAGGATGAAGTGATTCGACTGTGCCCACATGACAGACGAGGGCTTTGAGATCCAACTGGAGGAAGAATAACACGTCAACAAAACTGGATCTGGATGCTTTTTGAAGGGGCGTTAAATCAGAACGATTAATATGTTCACAAAAAAAACATGCAGCTATGAAAACAAAAAAGGAAAATGGACGAGAAGTCCTGTGTGGAAATGACAAAAAAAATTGTTTAGTGAAGGGGAATAATAAGAACATTGTTCCAGAAAATATTAAATTAAAACCCTCAAGGACAGCTACCAATTCTCTGCCGCTGTGTTTATGGAGATAAAACGCCCCACTAAATATTTCAATATGCATTAAAATAACAAGAGGAAACTGTACTGGGGCAGAAAAAAAACTATAGGAAGAAAAAAAAAAAAAAATCCATGGAAATCTGTCGTGACAGGAATACTGAGTGAGCACCAAGTTGTTCACAAAGCGGTGATGAAGATGTCTCTGTCCCTTGGGGAGCTGTCACTTCATTCTGGTCCCGGGGCCAGAGCCCAATAGGGGCCCCCATATCCCCACTGATGCAGACTGAAGAATCTATATGCGGCTCCCCAATGCTCATCTGTGTCCCTTAATTTAACGGGTACAGCGACAACAAGAGAAAGGGGGCCTAACCTCCCCCATCCCAGTATGCTAGCTGGCACGCCGAGGGATTTTTTAGAAAAGCACTGGTTTTGGATGGTGGGAACGATAGATGTGCATGTGTTGTGTATGATACTAACCTCCACTCCAGCTGTGCTGAATAAACCGAGGGAGCTGGCAACTGTCACAATGTGACCGTGATTCAGCTCCAGCATCTTGGGCAGAAACGCCTTGGTGGTCTGGGGGGGAAGGACAGAAGAGACAGAAGGGCAAAGAAGGAAAAAAAAAAAAAAGGAGGAAGGTTAGTTCACTTGTGCAGTTTGTCTGTGCCAAAGCCCTTTGATCCTCTCGGCCTCCCTCTCGTTCCCCCTCTCTGTTGCGCCCTCTTCTCCATGGTGATGCACAGAGACGCGTCTGAATGAGAATTCATAACAGGCAGAAAAATAAAGAATCGGACGGAGAGCTGGAGGTGAAACATTTGAATATAGAAATGTAAAAAAAAAAAAAATGTCTTTGTGGCAGGTGTGAAATCGATGTTGAGGCGAGAGGATGACGGGGTTTCCTCTCATCCGCTAACAGGACAAGCAGGTATGTGGCGCTACTGTTCGTCTTGTTCTTTTCCCACACAGATCTGGTGCCCGCCGTCGGGCCCGGCACTAAAGAGCTGGTGACAACGCCGACGACAGGCCTCCGTTCACTCAACACTTCAGACAATACGATACAGCCTCTCGTCTACCTACCAGGCTTCACGCCCTGCGTCCAGGCAAGTGAGACGACAGATTAAAGAGGTTCGCTGGATTATCACGTGAAAGGCCGGAATCGTCCTGGATAAAAGAAACGAGCATCACGGCGTCACCCGGTGGTTTGTGGACGCTTGGTTTGAGTTGGACATTTTTTTAGAAATGGCCTTGACCATATTTGGACAAGAGGGTGGAGCTGCTGATTGGATGACTTGTCACTCACAAGATCACTACGCCTCTGAATGGGACAATATTATTTATTTAGGAAGACTTGACACCAACGACTGAGACCATAAACTTGTTTCTCAGACCTTTTTCAAGAACACAAATCATCTTTAAAGGGCTTCACTTTTCAAAGCCACATCCACTTCTTTTCATGCCTCCTGCACGTGAATGATCATGTGACGGATGCCGATCGCAACGCTTCTGACAAGAGTGACAAAACATCCGTCGAGGACAAAGCTCGATTTGTAACGCCGTTTTTAAAATGGAAAGGTATTAATGTGGGAGCAGCCCGATGCGAGAGCCGGCTGCTGCACTTCATTAACTGACGGACACTTCCTCCATTGTGCCTGTCTGCTGACTTTGGCGCAACCCTGGACACAGCATGGGTCAATCAGCAGGTGTGACATGTGACAGCAATGATAGGAACTGACCAATCACTCTCCCACTAGGAGGTCTACAAACAACCAGCAGGCCTTTTGTTGGGGGGCAGCGCTGCATCTATTCAAGTCAGATGTGTGGTGCCTTAGTGATGAACAATGAATGTAGCCTGAACCCTATTTCCTTTAGAGAGTCCCTGAAAATTGCACACAGAAAAGTCAAAAAGGCAAAAAACAAAATTCTTATCGTAATAAAAGTAGTAAACTGATTACAGTTACTAGGCAGACAGTTGATCCAAAGCAGTTCTAACAAGTAAAACATCTTTGTGTACTCTTGTTTTGACTGTAGTTAAATGCAAAAAATGTAATATCATGGGAACTGACAATTATGGGTGTGCAATTGTTATTACTTTCCAATGCTTTTGTGATTATATAAATTAAGTTAACAGCTTTCTAGGTACAAATAATATGGAAGTCTGGCCAGAGAAATGAAATCAGCCTCCTTTTTTTTTGCAGGATGGGAGAGCTGGGCCAGCGAGAGCTTGGTACCAGGTAGTACAGTCATGAAACCTCTGGCAAGGGAGGAGGCGCCTCATTAAAACTGCATGCAGAGATTAACTGCATTAGACCTACTGACGTCTGGTGCAATCGCTGAGAGACTTTGTATTTGTTTTAAAGACATATTTCTGGTTATTCTGGATAAATAAAACGGAGCAATAAGTCAGAACGAGGCAGAGAAAGGCTGGCGTAAGGGACTTTTTGGATCAGGCTATCGCCTGGTATAACTGACCTGACTCCGTTCCAAACATCTGCACTTTCCCAGGATGAAGCGAAAATTTTTACATTACTGTAATATTCAGTTCATCAAATGATGAGGTCCAAAAAAGAGGGAAAAGGAGAACATGAGGCTTTGACAAATTGGGAAACTCTCAGAAAGTCTGAGAGCCGGAATGGCGGCGGACGAGCAAGTGTGCTGCGTGCAAATGAAGCATTAACTTAAGATATGCCCGTACCTGACTTCAGCCAAATGTTCCCACTCCCACAGCAACTTTCAGAGAGCAGATCTGGCACCGCGCTCGGCGATATAAGCCAACACTCAAGATACAACTGGAAATAATGGGAGGGAAGGCTGATTCCCTCAAGGACGGGGCTGGACGAGCCCGACCGTCACGTCTCTCTGATACTCTCCCATGATGTCCTGCTTCTCATGGCAGCTCTGGCATGTGGGTGTGACCCCTGCTGACCTATCAGACACAAAATGTGTGAAGGCAACCAGGGGCTCGTGTCTTACATCAGAGCTGCCCTAATTGGGTCTCAACGCTCCCTTGTTCCGCTAAATTACCCACTGACACAGCCGGGCCTCCTTGGCCTATGTGGAGCTGCCCTGCCCGCTGCACCACCTAATTGGTGCGGGGCCCCCAGGAGCATTTAAGCCACACAAAGCTTCTTGCACCTGGGGTGTCAGGCTGCATTAGTGCTAGCACTTGACCAACAGGAATATGAACAAAATATTGGCCTTTGCGTCGGACCAGATGGCCATTTAATTAGGCTCACTTCTCCCCGGACAAGAGAATGAGGCAACGACGGGGAGGGAACATGACTGAGCTCGGAGCTCCACAAAGAGCTCATCTGATCCTACAACAGATCATGGAATTTGAGTGGGTTGATTCCACTGGTCACCAGAGGCGTTGGAGGCAGACCGATTAGCATGGCCGCCGCGACCTGACGGAGCTATAGACTCCTCCTCAAAACACCTGCTGGAGTCACACCTGAAGTCCAATTGACCTTGAGATCAACCCACAGAGGTCACCATCAACTAAACACACAGATTCCTACTGATCACCACTTTTTTTAAGTGCTTTCAACTCATATTCAAACTGTCCAAATGCAACGTTTTATCACAAGTTCGTCCTCATCTCAGCGAGTTTCAATCCCGTCCGTCTAGACACGAACAGGTACGTCCTTGAGGAGAAACCAAACATGGGAGTAGTCATGGCTGACTCCGCTGAAGGGGTACAGGTGCACCAGGCCTGAGGAGGGGGCCCATATAAAACCAGTCAAGTAGGACCCTTCTGCCTGGCTGCTTCCTTTCTCTGGGTACAGCAGGAATGCGGCCTGCGGAACTTGGCTCCTTGTCGCCTGGCATCTCGTCAAGCTGATCCACGGACAAGAAACCAATTGTCAGATAAAGTGGGTCAGTAGCAGCTTACCATTACTCTGTTGTCTCGCCTGTGGATGGGGACGGCAATGCCTTCTTTTCCTCCGCTCTTTTCCCGCCATGTCACTCACAAAGCCCTCTGCGGCGAATTCCTGCTTATTGTTCATAAACCACCGGTGGGTTAACCAGCTCGGGATGATTTCCTGTCATTCCACTGGAACTCTGTCTACACCGGGGGGGGGGAAATAAGTGCGTATTGCCTCGCGCAGGGTGGCTAAAAAACGCAGGCCCAAGAATCACAATTTCGCCAGCTGGACTAATCAAAGCGTCATCAGACAGATTAAATGTGATGGAGCGAGGGGCTGAATCATAGCCGTGTGTGGTAGAGCCGGATGAACAGAGCTGGCCTCCGTGACTCCCATGCAGCTGCACCCACTGGCTGGGAGGAGCCTGAGGGGCCTGTGGAAGAACGATGGAAGTGTGGGGTCTGAGTTGGGTCGGTCTGGCAGACACACACACACACTAAGATTACCATCCGTTTCCTGCTCATGTCTCAATTCCTGCCTTATTCCCACCACACAGTCCAACAAAATTGGAAACAAATCCTGAATCTTCCCTCTGGGATTAATAAAGTGTTGCCTTCTTATTCAAATGACAACTTGCACGAAAAATGTGTTGACTCTCGCCTTCACTTGGCAACTGATTTTTCTTTTACTAGGGGTGCATTTGGGATGTAGAGATAATTGTTAACGTGCTGTTGTGTTGCTCTGGAGAAACTAGGCACCGGGAATCAGGTGGGGGGGGGGGGGGACGACGTTCTGGGACTTTCTGTCGCTTCTCTCGTGTCTCCGTGAGCGGCTAATGTAATTGTGGGACCGCTACGTAGTTTGCAAATGAATGGGACGGAGCATGATGACAACAGCGCAGGAAGAATGTACTCCGGGCTATGCATGCACAGCCAAAACATTTTTAAAAATGACACAATGGAGTTTGGCAAGTTCCTCTAAATTAAAGTGACATGGGATGAATGACTCTTCGCATTAGTCTGCAAGCTTATCTCACAATCTTTAAAACAGAACGCTTGCACTATCCCTTTAGTGTCTGTATAGCCTCGAGCACATACCTCAAAGACCATCCTACAACGAGACCCTAATGTAGGTTTATTTGTTGAGTCATAAACCACACATGAAGCCGTTTTAATAACCTGATGTTCAAACGTAAAACAGACTGAAGGGGCTGATGTAAGAAAGGATAGTGGACAGGTCCATGTTAGTCTAAGCTCTATTCATCTAGCTTGTGTCTTTAATGAACCACATCCTCCATTCTGGCTGTCGCCATTCATTAAGACCTTCTTTCATCTGCCCCCCCCCCCAGCCCCCATCCAACCCACCCCTAAAGAAACCACACTCTCCACAGAATATGGGAGAACACAAACACAGACGCCTTTTAAGAATCGCAAATCTGCCACCCAACCAGAGGCTCCTGACTCGAAATCCTGGATGTGAGAAAGAAAAAAAAAAAAACAGCTTGCAGGGGGACACATAAGGAGTCTAATGGAGCGTCTATAAAAAAGGAGGAAATACACAACCTGTCTGACTGACAAGAGATTTTCATGCTCAATTAGGGAACTTAAAATAACTGTGCTTTCGTGGCATCACTGACAATGCAGTTCTCCAGAAAGATGAATGAGCCCGCTCCACTAGACATATCACTTCATATATATGTGACGAATACAA
Source organism: Macroramphosus scolopax (assembly GCA_901007825.1). NCBI lineage: Eukaryota > Metazoa > Chordata > Actinopteri > Syngnathiformes > Centriscidae > Macroramphosus > Macroramphosus scolopax. The sequence continues at coordinate 31,471 of CAAKHC010000529.1, forward strand.
TTAAAACGTAAAATACTCAATTCAGAGCCACGATGTGAACGATGCATCCACAATCCATGCAGTTTACTCCAAAGAGTAAAATCGTACAGAGGTGGGTGAAGGTGCGTAAATTGCAAATCAAATTTCCCAGGGTGCCGTTGGTGAGGTTTCTCTCCTCAATGGATTTCTTGATGCCGCCACAGACTGATTTTCCATCCCCCCCCAAAACACATATACAAAAGCTGTGATGGCACCTGGCCTGCGCCGCCACATGAGCTTGTGCTGATCTAACCAACACAATCACTTCATCAGATCCACCTTGCCTTTAAGATAAGCATCCGTCTGAGGAACAGAGCCAGAGTCAAATGGAATACACACCAAAAAAAAAATGCCGCCTGCCAAAACATGAAGCGAGCTGATCTGAGACAGATCCAGGCTGCAGAGAAACCTTCAATCATGCAAGGCTGATTTGTACAGTGGAGATTGGAAAAGGAAGGGTTCACATACCATAGGGATCATCACTGAGTGGGGCGGCCAAAGAGCTGCCAAGGCAAGACATAATAACCCAAACCCGTGACTTTCCTCTGTTACACTGAGCTAAAATCTGAAGATGAAAGGCAACTATTTATGGTCATACTTTCTCATTCGTGACAGACACACACACACACACACACACACACACACACAGCGGGCATGTGAGCTTGAGTTTGACACATGAAAAGATTAGGATGATGAACAGGGATGCATGTGAAAGTGGAGTCGTTCCTGTGAACCGCACGTTACGCCACAAAAAAAAACAAACACGTTTGATAACTTTGTGGGCATCGAAGCTGAGGCGTGTACGAACGATGACATCCTAACGCTGTCCACATGCGCCACACGTCTTTACCTACGTCTTAACAGCTTGTGCAAAAAGGGTGATAGTGCGTGCTCACCCAAAAGTGTGCGTGGCAGTTGACCACCATGGTGCGCTCGATCAGCTCGTCAGGACACTCCAGAAGGTGATGGCCGGACACGACACCGGCATTGTTGATCAACATGTCCACCTCTCCCACCTCTCGACGCACCTTCTCAGCTGTTGAATACACACTCTCCCGCTTTCCCACGTCACACACGTAGGTGTAGACCTGGGGCTGGAAAGGAGGTACTTCCTCTACCCCTCCTAAAGGTCCTACAGGAGGGGAAAGGTCAAAGCAAGAGATGGTCAATTGAAAAAGTGGTTTTCAGTCTGCTGTTACAATCCTGTAATTATTAAATTATATGAATACTGTTAGTCCTGTTTATTATTTTCCATCCCCTTGAATCATTCAAATATATGAAGAGTTTAAATTAGATTATTTAGCACCCTTTTGGACATTACTACAGGAACAAGCAATAAAAAAAAGTCACATTGGTTATATTTCAGGATAGAAATTACGTGCAACAATGCAAACATGGGCGAATCTCGTGTAATGTGAAACATCTTAGTGCATTTCTGCTGAAGTTATTGCAGCTTGCATCTTTGAAATATGAATCACCGCTGCAGACACAGAACAGACTCCGTCTTAAGACGCGTGAAAAATACCTAACATGGGTAAAACAACGGCCGGCATCATGATCGCGGTAAGAAGGCTGACTTACCGTCTTTGGTTATAGGAGTGTCCAGCTCATGATATATCTGCCGCACCATCTCTGCCGTTTCCTCATTGCTTTGGCTGTTTATGTCCCATAACACGAGTATCGCTCGTCTCCGGGCGAACTCCTTGGCGAAGAGTCGCCCGAGGCCGCTGCCAGCGCCGGTGATCACGCACACCTGTCCGGCCACGCTCTTCTCCTTGGGCCGCACCACCCACTTAGCCCCGGCTGTTACAAAAGCCCACAGTACCTTCAAAATCACCACGAAGAACTCCGCAATAATAATCATCATCTTGGCCACGATTTCACTTCAATTCAAACGAGCAAGCGGAAGGTTGCTGTCTTGCAACCTGTTTGCAGAAAGGTTCGTTGACGCCGACGGATTTGGACTTCAAGCGCAAGCAGGAAAACGCTCGAGCGTGAAAGTGGCCAAAGGACGCAAGAAGGACCGCAAGTTGTGAGTAAAAGTTGCTGCTCAGTCAGAGTTCAGTTGCCACTAAAGACGGCGCACAGTTGCTAAGTTATGACGAGCAGCTACCATGAAACTGTGAGCCTCCCACTTCCTCTGCTGCTCCTCCACTCAGCTCATCCTTAACCGCATCTCGCTCGCTATTTATTCAGTCCACCCATCAACGCTGGACCCAATAGGACTGAGACTTGGGCGCCTGTCACACTGAAGGTCCATACAATACACTCAGAGGTGATGTAACCTAAAAGAATTCACTTCACAATAATCTGTTGCAAATTATTTCCAATTCAATATCCCAGGGGACGATCAAGCAATACACCGCTCCTTTCTGTTGGCTTTTTCCCCCCCTCTTATTAGTTATCAAGTTATTTGTAATAATAAAATAAACGAAAATGTACCAGTTATAAAAGCAAACATAGCTGATCAAATATCCATCAACATATTTTCTTAATTCTATACAGGGATAGATTGGGGTTAGGATTTCAGCAACATTAATCATAATGATATATAATATATAATGAGGTTTTACAAAAGCAGATTTGAAGCAGCCACGATCAGTTTATACTATGTCAATCCAAGTTAATGTCCATAGAAAACAAGCAACAACAGTTCTTCTGTGAAATTTTCTAATTCATGTCATCTGAAGAGATTTCAACCCATCACTGAGTCTCTATCAGAAATGGTCGAAGACATATTATTGACTGATTCATTGCAATCGGCGCATTGCGGAAAGTGAAAGTGAATCGATAATATGCACCCAGACAGACGAAACAAAGGCTGACCATTATGTTAGGCAACGGATTCATCATTCATCATGTCATAAAGGTGATTGTGAATTCTGAAGAAAAAGAAAAGTTGATTGTCTAGAAAGACAGATGTCTCTTCGTCGTGTAAACTGGCGCACATGGAGTGCGTTCAAAGTGCAAAGATTTCCACTATTTTTTCCCCCTTATTTAACGCACGTTTACGGTATTGTGCAACGGACTGCAGCACGTTTGCTCCTGTGTGGTGGGCGTGTCAGGTGGCGAAACCACTGATGGACGAAATTACAGATCCTTTACCAATACGAGCATGTGAATATTTCAATTTTGCTCCTGAAAAAGCATCAAATCATCACAACAAAACGCAATATTAAGACTATGACTGTGTATTTCAAATTCCCCTAAACAGCGTTATATATTTGATCAATGATGATGAATTCATCAAGTTAGGAGTTGTGTAGCCTAATATAACTCTTACCTTTGATTAATGTAAATGTTAAAAGATGTTTCAAAAAGGTGTTGCATTTGAAATCTTTGCATCATGTTTTGCAAGGAAAGAAAAATGACCGTTATACGCTAAAAAAAAGCAATGTCAAAACTTTTCACCTCGAATCAAAAATGCATTTTCAGAGACAAAGCCTTCAGGGCCAATGTTCAACATTCGTCTTGTTTTATTACCTGCATCACAGTCTCTGTTTTGCTTGATGGAATAGACGGAGGTCTTTTTTTTTTCCCAGTAGGATCCAGTGTGGAGGTTCAGCATTGAAAACTTTCCCCAGTTGCAGACGCTCTCTGATGCTGGTCTGCAAAATGAAGCGCTTGCTCCCTCTGCCGGGCCAGCGAGTGTACGATCATGACATGAACCAATAATTCATAGAAGTATCGCCTATAAACATACTTTATCCTAAACACATTCATTATATTAACTAACAAAATATGCCTATAAATAACATGGTTTACCAAAATAAAACTATTTAAATTTGATATATGTCAATTTTCCTGAATATATTGTTTAACTTGCTATACCACCTTCCAAATAAAAGCAAATCTAATTTCACCATGATATGACATTTCGGGGGTATCCAACCGACATCATTATCAAGAGAACACTAAGTCACCTGATGTAATATTTTCTCCCAAGATGTGATAACATTAATTTACCAATTTACAATTCAGGCATCTGGGAGGACAGTTCCAAGGGGTCCTCAGTTCATTAACACGCACATGCGCAGTGTAAAATTCCTCTTTCTCGGTGGACGCAATGGCGGACGCAGAGTGAGTGTTTACAGCTGAATTAAATCTGATCACATCTAGTGTTAAAATAGCTATCTTCCTTATTTTTCCATCATGGATACATTGTTTAGTCTTCACACAACATAGTCTTGATGGTATTTTTCAGGATTGTGCTTATTCGTAGTTGTGATCACTTTATTGAGACAGTAGCATTTTAGCTGAGTACAACATGGCTGTCTATCCAGCCCCAATGCACTCAAGAAGTAGCTTGTTTTTCTTGAAAACGAGAAATGAAGTAAGGGTTGAAGTGAAAATGTGCACTTTAATGTTGCTGTTGATTTGCCGGGGTCATGTAAGTTTTCCTTAAAGTAATAACGTTAACATCCTGAATTGGTGCCGGGTTATGACAGGCTAGCAAGCTCGGGCTGAAAGCTGCCGGCCTGCTAGCTCCAAGATTCGTCACTACCTTGCGTTATCTGTGCACATGTCTCAATAGCTAGCTAACCTGGACACAAATGATGTATTTCTAACAGAAAAAAAGTTCCGGCGGTCCCTGAGAGCCTTTTGAAAAGGCGAAAGGCCTTCGCCACCATGAAGGCCATGCGCCTCAAGAAGATGCTGGCTGAGAAAAGGGTAAGTTGCCTATGTATAGCTTACCACGTATGCCGTTACAGTTGTTGGTTCAAGCAATTGCTGTCTGACTCCTTGCGATGCATTTGGGAGTTCATGTGAGTCCACGTTTCACTAACTTAGCTTGTTTTCTTAGACCCGTAAAATAACCAGGAACCTGATCTACAAGAGGGCAGAACAGTACCACAAGGAGTACAGGCAGATGTACCGGCGTGAAATCCGCTTGTCCCGTACTGCTCGCAAAGTGGGAAACTACTATGTGCCAGCTGAGCCCAAACTGGCCTTTGTTGTCAGGATCAGAGGGTAAGTTAGGTGTTGGAACATGCTTTTTCTTGTTAAATAATTGTTGGTAACATTTACATGGATTGAAATTCTCCCAAGTACGCTGGCTATGTTCAAGGAGTTGATGTCGATTTTCAGAACTAGTAATGGACTAGTATGAATAAACCTATTTCCCTAGCTCTAGTTTTTGGGTTATACCCTGTGTACCAAATCTGACATAGATGGTCCGCATGTAGTGACCTATGCCAGTATTTGGATCTGTTAAGCATCTTTCAGAAATGGCTTAATATTAAACTAGTGTCAAGCTAGGTGTAAGTCAATAAATGCCGGTATTGATATTTGGGGGCTCCTGTTTAGGCCATCAATGCTGTAACTGGGTTAATGAAGTGATCCATGTAAATGTTGCTTGTGAATTCAATTTGTATGGTTCTATAAATGCTTTAATGTGGTTGATGATGTACCTTCTTTCCCCGACTTATCGACTATGCTGATACAAATGTCTTACATAAGCCAATTATATTCTGAAACCACAGTTGAAACTAAACTGAAAAAATGGATGTTCATATCGAACTATTTGCTAAAAGTCATTGTCATTTGTTTTTCAGTATCAATGGTGTCAGCCCAAAGGTCCGCAAAGTTCTGCAGCTTCTCCGTCTGCGACAGATCTTCAACGGTGTGTTTGTCAAGCTGAATAAGGCTTCAATTAACATGCTCAGGATTGCTGAACCTTACATCGCTTGGGGGTAAGGCTGTTGTCATTGCTGACATGTAAATCTGACCTTATGTTATGTCAGTTTAAGGCTAAGTGGAAGTTTTTTTTCCCCCTTGCTGAATGTTATGAATTAATCTAGGAGGAAGTATGTCGTAACAACTCTGTTACCTACAGATACTTTATCCCTGGAATGTGGTTAGTGATGCTGAACTTTTTTCCCCATCTTATCGACCATGGTGAATACTGACTGAAACTAAGCCAGTTTGTCTGAAACCACATTCCATAATTTCTTAAAATGTTTTATTTGGTCTGAATCCATTGTCATATTTTTCTAGTTGATGCTCTTCCAGTGGTAATGCATTTACCATATAACTTCATAATTGTAGCAAAGAACCTTGTTCACAATGCATATGTACCATTGAGGTTTCACAACTCTGCAGTTTGACCCGCTGTAGTTTAAATGTGTTCAAAGTTTTGTCACATCTTAAAGCATGTCACATTTGGTTGAACACACCTGTGTCCTGCTGGAGGCTAAATTGGGGCTTGTACATAAGTGAAAATTTGCATTAAAATGTTGCAAAACCTGGAGGGACTAAAAACATAGCTTTTTTTATTCAAACCAACCTTAAATTTCTATGAAATGTGTTTGGAAACCTAAAAAGGAAGATAAGGCTAAAAGGTTTAGAGACTAACTGTAAAAACTGTAAATTCTTTGTCTTGACAAAAGCTTTGTGCAACATTCTACATTGTTCAGCGCTGATTTGAGCTAATTTAACTTGAAACTTGATGTTTCCCTCAGATACCCCAACCTGAAGTCTGTGCGTGAGCTCATCTACAAACGTGGCCATGGCAGAATGAGGAAACAACGTATTGCCCTCACAGACAACGCTCTGGTGGAGAAGGCTCTAGGTAATTTATATGTTGCACTCTTGTCTTTGAAGCAAATTGTTTATAGACAGTGAAGTGTGGGGGAGAAACAGGGTAGAAAAAGTGACCAGTTATGACTAGCAAAAGGAATTTGATACTGTTCCAATTGAGAGTAAACAGACATCTGAAGATTATATTCATTAATTCCTGATGCAGATCAGTGTTGCAGCAGCAAAATATTCACATAATAGGAAAGCAGTTTGGTAATTTTCTGTTGGATGACGGTAATGTGGTTAATGATGCACAATTTTTTCCCCGTCTTATCGACTATGGTGAGAAAAACAAAACTAAGCCAGTTGGTCTGAAACCACATGCCTGCCAAACATGACTTTACTATTATGAGGTATACGTTTAAGTTTACACAAATGACAGCGGCGTATTTTTGCCAATTAAAACAGACTTCCTGTTGCAAGACATTGTTGACTGTCTTATAGATGTTCCTAATTGGCTTTTACTTGAACAAGCTGAGGCAAAATAAACCTTTTTTAGGCATTAAATAAAACATTATGCAACAGTCTATCCTAAACTGTCAGTGGCAAGTCTGCCGCTGCTGTTAACATTCACACCCACTTGCCTGCTTCGATTTCTCAAATCTTTATCATTTATCCAAGTGTAGTTTGACGTGTTACGTGGTTTAACTTGTTAAATCTTTCACACCTGTAGGCAAATACAGCATCATCTGTGTTGAGGACCTCATCCACGAGATTTACACAGTTGGAAAGAACTTCAAGCCCGCCAACAACTTCCTGTGGCCCTTCAAGCTGTCTTCACCCCGTGGTGGAATGAACAAGAAGACCACCCACTTTGTGGAGGGTGGAGATGCTGGCAACAGGGAGGACCAGATCAACAGAATGATCAGGAGGATGAACTAAACCAATGGTGAGTTTAGGAACATGTACAGCCCCCCCAAAGTAGACACTGCTAAGATGTGGTTAAGGATGCATTCTTTTTTCCCCGTCTTATCGACTATGGTGAGAAACCAGCTGAAATAAGCCAACAATGTCTGAAACCACATCACTGCATAGATTCCAGATTGTTGGAATGTCTGTAGAAACCTTGATCTGTGTGGACAATTGTTACTCCAATCAGTAACACCCATCTTCTTTCTTTTTCAGGTTTTCACAAGAAACAAAATCTACAATAAAAACTTTATAAAAAATCTTTCTTGGTCTTCTCATTCTTTTATCGCTTGATGTTCAAAATAGTCAATTATGCAGTTGTATACATTTGAAATTCAGTAGAGGTCATTTCCCTCAGCCTGATGAAAGCCCATTATTGATGCACACAATGGGAGGATGTGAAACTATAAACTTCCAAATTGGAAAGTACCAGTTTAACCATTTGCCATTTGTTTTACCTTAATTTGTAGACAAATGTGATAATAGTGGCTCTGATAAGTCCATTTAAATAAGGAAAGGAGTTTGGCTGTATTTGGGCTTACCCAGATGTGCCAAATATATGATTTTGTTGGTGTAATGATGAAACAAATATGTTGACATTGGTTGGTGGAGAAATCCAGCATGTATTATACTTTGGCCAAATGGCCTTGTTGCCATTCATTCAACTTTTTATATATGCCGATGGGGTTGGAAATCTACAATGTCAGTGAATATAGCAAACAGGCATTTATATGGTTATTTCATTGCAGTTCGTAAAATGTATAAATGTCAGGGTATATAAGCCTGTCAATGTCTGTTCAGAAGAGCTAGTAGAGTTGGCATTAAACACAGAATACACAAGTTAAAATTACATTCTAACTTTAGTTCCCTCCATGGGTTTAACTCCTTTAGGCTTGTGCTCACCTGTCACTTGACTTGCAGTGGTCATCTAAGTATATAGATCTTTAGAAATCTTGTACAATTCACTTGATATAACGTTAACTAAGGAGAACCTCGTTCTTATTAAAAGTACATTTGTTTTGTACTGTGTAGTTGTAAGTTTTGATATTTCAAGTTAGTATTTATTTTAAGTTAATAGATCAATATTTAAATGAATATTCTGGGGGGCTATCTTAGCAAGAAACATAAAATACTACTCTTTGTATATGATTAAAATGACTTAATCTTTTGCCAAGTAATTTTGACATTTTAGTTTTATTAAAGGGACAAAAGCATCGCGATACTTGCCATCACCTGATGTAAAGAGCTTTTATTATTTTTAAATCGTTTTGTGTGATGTATGGATGAATATCAAAAGCGTCTTGTACTTAGTCCAGAAACAGCTTCATTGACTAAATGTTTGCTAGCTGCCTGCACAAGAGGAGCTTTCCCACAACGGTTTTCGAGAATCTGTTTCCATGGCAACGCTGTGGCCGGAGCGCGTGCCACAATTTCGGCTAGCATTAAGGTTAATATACAGGTGTGCCTAACGGTAATTTGGACCGATTTACCGTTACAATGACCATATATCGCATTTCCAAACTAGGGTATATCTGAAAAGATGTCTGTACGATAGCTCCATCGTAATGAGTCTTCCTGTTAAGGCATCTCTGACTGTCGCAAAGGTTTTAACATCAGAGGGAAGCTCCAAGTGCAGCCAGAGCGGCTCTCATGCTAACAGGTACCCAGCTTACTGCAGCTTCGTGGTGGGAGCTGGTGGAGGACAGTCAGCTGCCCTGCTGCCTTTGAGCAGTGAGTACATGAACTGTTACCTTTAGAGCTAAGCTAAGCTAATCACGTATTCTACGATACTGTTAGCTAACGGCATGTTCAGTGACTGAAAGGAGTATTTCTGTTGTAGAGTCGAGAGATGGCAAGTACTTGTTGAGCGGCTTCATAGATGAAGGGTAAGGCATGCTAACAGTTTGCATGAAGCCAGACGGGATACAGTAATGTAGATTCATCAGTGGCGATTCTAGAGTCTGTTGTGGCCCCGGGCAAAAATCCCCAGGGGGGCCCTCTCCCAGAGTTCATCAACATTATGTTATAAATACTTCAAAAGCAGATGAACCCAAGATAAACCTTTTCAGTTCTCGTCAACATCCAACACTCTGCAGATACAGCTTATGTGCAATTACTCAACCAGTTCAAGTAAACATTGACAACCACATAAGATAGTTTATGAAGTACAAAGTAGCTTTATGTAGCAATAACCCTTACAATAGCAGTACTTCGGTATAAAGTCTTGTTATATAACATAGAGCAAAACTTTAAGATTATTAAATGATGTAAAATAAATTATAGAATATAGCATGTTAATAGCCCAAAATCTGCGTAGTGTCCCTGTTAAGAATCATGTGTGTGTGTTTATAAAGCAAAACTGTGTTATATTAGTATTAGTTATGGTATTACTCAAGAAAGCTCCAAGAATAACATACTAATGCTTTATATATGGGTTTTTATTCTGGGTTATGTTGATGTATTTCTGTTTCTCTAATCTGTGTGTAGGCCATCTGATTTAGCCAAAGATGACTCACAGATGAACATCGGTGGGAAGCACTTTCTCTTCGATAAGAAATGTAAGACTTATACTATAACAGTTACCATCTCATTAAAAGTTTGACATGAGAAAATAATAAACAAGGCTGTAGCCACAGGTCAACATTGGAGGGGCCCGGGGATTTGGAGCTCCAATGACCATCATTATTTTAGACTGCATTGTTTTCTGTCGTAGCAAAGCACATTCATTATTTATTTTAATTGTATCTTTTCTTCTACACTTTGAGCACATGTATGATATATAAGGTATGATTACGGCCCTGATTGAGAAATTCAGTATGTGGTTACCAAGAATATAAAGTGTTTCAGTGTTTCAGTAACATTAAAATAGTAAAAAAAGAAGAAAACATAAGTGTTTTCTTCCACCCTTTTTTGTAGTGGATACACACTGAAGTTGGGGCTGTCATCTCTTATAGCAGCCAGTAGATGGAGTTGTCTTATATAACATGAACAGTGGTCTTATTTCACCGTATTGAAACTCAAGAGCAGCCTAGCTTTTAACAGATGTGTTGATATGCTATACCTTTTTTTCTTTTTACCCGATTTGAGCTTTTAATAGATGGTTGTTATTTTTAGGTGAGGGCTTAGAGAGGACCAGAGGTGTGATTCCTCCGCTGCCAAGAGTCCACCATCTGCACAGACCAGGCAACCCGCATCCCTTCAGCCTATCCAAGGAGCTTTCCCACAGCCTCACAGGGCAGCCCTTCACCCTGGGGTAACCATTGGATTAATGTCACCCAGTCCAGTAGCTGTATTGTTCCCAGCACCTATCTGCAGACAGCTTTGCAGATTACAGCGATTGTTCCGGGTCACTGCCCCATATATTGTTACAAATTATAAGAACTTGAAACACAGATACAGCAGCCAGAGAGCATCATCGTAATTATTTCAGGATGATTTCCTTCAATGTTTAACAATGTGTCATATAAAAATGTGGTGCATGATTTTAGCTAAAATGTCACTATTATGTGGCTCAATGACGTGTTCCTCATCTTCTTGGTTGTTGGTTTATGTAAAACAAATCACTCCTGGTGTGCCAGCACAGAACCAGACGACTGACTTAGAAACTGTATAATGTGAATACAGAGATTAATTTGGCAGTGATTGGCTTAACCATCAGTGTGTGAAATCATTTGGCCGGGACTTGATTGTAACAGATGTTCATGGATTTGTAAAAGTCCAACTCTCTAGGTTGAAAGCTAAAAATGAATAAAATCGGACTAGTTCCAGTAGAGGAATACGCCAAATATAAAGGATTTGTCCCCACGGTGTTTCTCATTTCTTCCCTCCAGCTCCCCTGAACGATGTAAACTGAATGCGAGGAGGAACAGGGACACTTTCTCAGTTGAGAACTGCGACCTCAGCAGGTATTTTTCAAAATCAGGGCCAAGCCAATCAATAATTCTCTCAATTATTTCTCACACCTATGCCTCTTTATGCTCTGCCTCTCTTCTGCAGACCGAAAGTGAATTATCCAACCTACAAACAGCTGACTGCTAAGGGGAAGCAGGAGAGTGAGTTCCTTTTTTCATCCCGAGCCTTAAGTACATGGTTTGTCCGTCCTCAGGTATTTGTTGTGATCTTAACGTATCGGATCAGCGGCCATGTCTGGGTAGCAAATAGAGAATTATTACTGACCATCACTCCATGTCAGAAGCAGCTGAGGAGGTTGCAGGTTAACATTATTGATTCTGTTCACCAGTCCGATTCGTTATCCAATCCCAGCTTGATTTCCAAATTTTGTACGCATCAACAAAATATTTGTACAGCATTTTTTTCATTCAAGTTTTCTTAGTCAAACAAACATCTGCTAAGCTTGCCTGCCTGGAGCTCATTTTATTTCAACACCCTCTGTAGAGTGTGCTGTTTGGTGGTGAAGCCGTAGCACTCCTACGTCAAATACATGGCATTCCTCGTATTTAAGCTCATGTTGTGTAAAAACATGTTTCAGCAAATTGCTGGTGTTTCCAGCCTGACTTTAAATGATCCTTTTCCAGATCTTACTCTAATAGCAGTTATTTGTCAAGATGAAATGAAGACATGCTTTGAACAGATTATTCCTTTCTTTCATGACTCGTTCTTTGAAGCTTCCAGCAGCGTAGACACTTTTTGTCCCTAATACTAAACCTTTTATTTCCATTGAAGGATTCTGTATCATATTTTCCATCCTAATATCTCTTCCTAACTCCCCTTCATACTTTCTGCTCTTGTCATACAGACCAGCCCTATCCAGACCCAATGGTTGGAGCCTCCTGTTCTTTTATCCAAAGGATATCTCAACTGTCGTCTTTGGAGGGTGAGACAATGAGACAAGAAAAGCTCAAGAAAATGAGGAAATCCAGCAAAACTTCATCCTGACAATCACTGCTCCCCCAGTCACACTGGTCAGGGATCAGAACGTTTGAGTCTGTGCCAAGGACATCTGAACAACATCAAACCTTTTGGGTACCTTGTTCACTTCAATGGCTCATTCTTACAGCTCTTCTGTCTTCAGTAGTGTTAGTTAGTTGCTTTACATGGCTGGTTGTCAGATTCTACAGTTCCTGACCTGCACTCGTGTTACAGTTACGAATGCCGATGATAAATATTGTCAGCCATATTTTCTCCTCTGCTCAGTTTTCAATTTGCAGCTGCATGAAAATATTTCTTCCTATGAGTAGCAGGTAATACGTCCGTATTTGTTGCTGTTTCATCAGTGTGTCGCAGATGCTGTCAAGCTGGAATCTCATTACAACCGTGTTTGAAACATTGTCCTGATGCACAAGCTGACTTTCAGTCACCTTTTTGCTGAGTAATTGAAACACCCATTCTTGACATATTTTCCTGAATTTAAATAAATTTATTTCTTCTAACTCGACTGTGTTTTTTTCCCCCCGCTTTGACCCATTAACTATGATAAGTGTCGCTTCTAGTGCAGCACTGGCTAATAAAGAAGGCTTCGCCCTCTTCTTGGCACGTACGGCACATATCAAGCAGCGCAGTAATCACAAAGCCGAACAGATTGCAATGAAACATAATCTGCATTCCATATCTCCAAAACACACACAAAACTGTGCCCCCAGATCCCAGAATGTAATACTTTCCCACATAACACATTGTTTTGTCGCCGTAGGGAGATCAGCTCATGTCTCTGAATAGTCTTGTTCTTTGTTTTTGACAAAGACTTTGCAGTCTTTTGTGACGAATGATGTCTGGTATTCAATATTTGAAGATTTTAGCAGAGGCGAGTAATCATCTGTCTCTCATGAACCGACTTGAAGAAGCTTCATATCATCACAGTGTGAATAAATTAAGCAGAGAGGCGATGAGTGTGTCTACATTGTGTTTGAGTTAAGTTGTCATCCATGTAGATGACTGTGGCCGTAAAACACCCCCTGTGAAAATACTTTGGAGTGCTGCAGGGGGGACGCAGGATTAAATTAAAGACTATTAATCTTGCATAGCTCCCAAAATAATTGTATCATTAGTTTTATAAGAAAATACATGTTTCATAAACCACATTTTATATAAAAATCTTTATTTCTTCATGCAAACTTGAACTGCTGTAAACTGATCCACATATTGGACAAAGAGTAGAAACTAGAAACAACAATTTCTTTCAGTAGAATGACAAAATAAGAAGTGTATTTGTCATCGGTTTAGCCCAGTGCTAATCAGAATGGGACTGGGAGACAACCTGGTCACTTCACTGTCGTCTGAAGGGTGAGAGCGCCCTGCAGGGATCATGCAGCACGGAGGTCAGTGGTCTTGAAAGTGACGGATGAAGGCTTCTTCATCGTCTGAGAGACTTGCAAGTGAAAGATCAAGGTCTACGTGTCGTTGCTTTTCCGACATTTCTATTTGATTAGACAAGGTAGTACAGGAAGAGACGGCAGCGGGAGGCGACCGCTGTCAACCAACGAGATTTCAAACAATCTTGACGCGCACAAGATCAAGGCTGTCTCATCTTCGTCAGTACGCCTCCATTAATCAGCTGTCAATTGTGTTTCGTTTCAGGGAGTGTATCCTCAGCTTTCTGCTAAACACAAATGTGTTGTCAAACATCAAGCTCAGTTTGTGTCCCTCTCTCTCTCTCTCTCTCTCTCTCTCCCTCTCTCCCTCTCTCTCTCGTGAGGTGTGTGTTTCAGGGACACGCAGTGACCTAGAAACACAGAGCCATCCCCTTATTCATGCTAAGTAAAGGGGTTGTTGTGTTCGCTGCGTCTCCCTCTTCTTGCAGTGTTTTGTACCAGAACTACCTGGAACAGTCAACAATGAGGACTTTAATAAGAGCTGAACTGGGGCACGCCCACAAGCAGTTCATCGTTCCACTGTATCTACACAAGTGTCACTTATTTCTTTCGACTACCGATTGTTGACCTGATGCATCTCACAGATATTTAAAGTTCCTGTCAAGATTTGAGTGTTGAAGTTTTTTACTTGCTACCCAAACCTTCAGTGTTATTAATGTTATTTCCTATCAGGAGCAGCAGGGGAGAGTCGAGCCTGTTCCCATGCAGAGCTCCACCGAAGAATAGCCTAGTTGTGTTAGTGTTTCACCTGACTTGATGTTGTGCCAGTTGACTCTATCAGCAGGAATCAGAGAATGCAGCCTGTCTGCCAAAGTAGACCTTTGCCTCCAATCCAAAATGCCCTAAATTTATTTAGGGAGAAAGCTTCGGTCCGGCGGAGTGCAATACCTCGTATTAAGCCCCGATGGATTTGATATCCTTTACACGACTGTCACAGCATCACACTGATAGAAGAAACATTTGTCCCTTGCTGCTGTGAAGTCTTCATCAAGCGGTTGATCCCTCATCTCATCTGCTGTTTGCAAAACTCGAGCTAAACAGTTTAAATCTTTATTCCACAAAGACAATGAGTCCCTCTGATTCGTCCTCCTCTCCTCCTCCTTTGACTTTTCTTAAGAGATAGTTTCACAGTAATCACCAACAAATGATAGATCAAACACGTGGCTTGTGTCAATAGAAACTCCCGGTCCAATCTGCGTGTCTATGTGTTCAAGCGGGGCACCCGGAGGTCAGATCTTTGTTTTTACACGGCTGAAAACGATGTCAAACCTATGGCAACAGAGGTTTTTGTGCAGCAGATGTTAGCGGTTTTTCTTTGCTCGCCCTCCTTGTCTACGACCTCAAGATAATTTTTATCATTTAAGAATGTTTGCTTACACATTTTTTACAGCTGCCAGGTGAGGATTTTTTTTCCCGACCATAAATTCCTGACCTCAAACGTATCAGTTATTGCCAAGAATGAGAGATCTGACAGCGCCAGACCTTGATGTGTAGCTTTTGTGATATGTATACACTTTGCCCTTGGCAGCGCAACACACACACAAACCGCGAGGGGCCTAACCTTTCCGTTGCTCCCTGACACTTCACATTATGATTTATGAAATCCACAGTGAAAGACGCACCCTCTCTCCTAGTCATTATCATTACCTGAAGTTTCATCTCCCTCAGAGGCAGAGGTCAGTCCCGCTCTCCACCCACCCATCTCGCCTCATCTGCCCGTCAGTGCTTCTAATGTCCGCATTGATTTACATACATATGGAACTCCATGCCAAGATAGGTGACTGATGATTGGACAATTATCAGTGATGATGTCAGACCCGGGCAAGGGGGGGGAAAAAAAAACCTCGGGTCAATATCCCTGTCTCTGCTGTCGTTGCACTGGCATCGCTCCAAGGCCACCGAGCCTTCAGAGCTGATGCCAGACCATCATCAGTCGTCTTTGGTGCCTTGGCACCGGAGAAGCATCCATAAACTACGGTACGGTAATGACCTGTAATGAATGGAAGATCATTAGCAGGACGAACTAGATAGCTCATCGTAATAGACACTGTTTTAAGTGTGATGTGAAGTGGCACTGTGAAGAGCAAGGGGCCCACTCAGGGTCAGAGCGGGAGGTTTAATCCTCAGGTAGACGAGAGGCATTTCTACAAACATGTAAAAGTCTACACTGCTTTTTAATAAATCTCACACTACAACTGGATCGACCTGCTCAGTGTCCCTTTTTTATTTTACTTCCAGTTCCGCCTTTTAATTGCATTCTGATGACAGAAGCCAAGTCAAACATCCAGTCATCAAATAATGACTCATGTCGCTTCGGCTGCGTGTCATTGCTTTGTTCAGTGAACAAGATAAAAGACTCACCTTCTCCGATGCCATTACATGGATGAAGGCACGGTTAAGGTGCACACAGAAAGCACTAAAACAGCAGAGCTGTATACATGGAGGGAGGAAGCAGGAGTCAACTCACCAGTAAATTCACGGGCCTGCAGACAAAGCTTTGATTCATGAGACAGTTACTGACTGGACTCATTAGAGAGGAACAAACTTGACCTAAATGGACCAATTAACATCTTTGAAGATTTTTTTTTTTAATGTTAAATATTTTGGAAGTCATAGTCATAGAAAAGTGAGCACTTAGCAACCCGGGTCAGACGTTACCATGGAGACAGCCAGTTTACATTCCCCATATAGACGAGATGGTGCGAGGATCCACCCCGACCGTATCCTTGACGCCCAGTACAACAAGTGGTGGAATGCAAACCTTCACTCCAAACTGGATCCGTCCAATCTCTCCTTGTGTTTGTCCGCGTATGTGCGTGTAATGTTGGACTGTAAACTTTAACCATCTCGAGATACGAACACGGGGTTCATCTCCTTTTCCCACGTACTCTTAAGAAGACTCCAAGCAGGACGTGTTACCGCGGAAAGGCTGATTGTCTCTGACAAGTGCATAGTGAGGGCAGGAGGTCCGGGGTCGGGGGTCCGTCAGATGTAAAACACACATGCTTTGATGTGCACTGTCAGCCAGCTGAAGCCGTAGCAAACTGATGCAGGTGTAAGTCTCGGGTCAGCGGGCAGATCAAGTCAGCAATGGGACTGCACTAAACGTATATGTGCTTGTGTCTTAGTGACAGTTCAGGGACATCCTCTTTGCTTTAATAATTATATCTGTGAATCATCAATTAAGTGATAAGCAGTAAAAAAAAATGACGTATTAAAAGTATGTAACATAAGATGTTAAACCGGGATTCTAATCCAGTAGCACAGCGTCGTTGTTTTCCTCCTGAGGTCAGTCTGGGTTCAACCCCTCAGTCTTTAATATACACCGATTCAGACACATGCTCCTCAATCCGCCCAGTGATGCCGCTGCTGATGATTATGGTGAAGATGAAGGCTATTACCGTCGCTTGACCTACCTGCTCTATAGTGAGACGAGGAATCAAAGGGCCCAAAGAGACCCCCCTTTGCTCTCCTCAAGCTGTTTTCCAAAGCAGAAGGAGGGAAGAGGCAAAGCATCCACATTATTACAAATATCTGCTCCCTTGGCTTCACCAGAAGGCGCAAGGAGGCCTCATTCCCGGCTAATGCGCCCCGCGGAGGCCTCGTTTGTTTCCCATGAGGTGGACCAGCAACTGCGCAAATAAAGGCTGACCTTCGTTGCATTTCATAACATCCTCAGGCACTCCGGATCCTGACACAAACATTATCCTAAAGGTGCTTCTTTTTTTTCTCTTCCCTGCAAATAAACGTCAGTTAAAACTCTCATTAAGAGTGAAAAAAGAACAAGTGATCCACTGTTATAAACTGATTCTTTATTCAGAGACAGCAATCAACTGACAGGTATTCGTCCATCCTGATGTACCTGACTGTACCTCTGTAGGTCTGACCTAGACCTAGACGAATCTGCCATGTACAGCTTGTATGTCAGGAGTTATAGATTAAGGCCACACCCTGGTCTGCAAATAACGCTCTGCACACCGGAGCTGCAGCTCAAAGGCATCTGGACTGACCAGGAAAATATCCACCTGTGGAATGCATGTTATCTTACTGTGAAGCGTTAAAGAAAAAGCCTCATGCATTCAGAGAGTTATTATATTTATACACATAATATATACAGTCAGTGCAGCCGAGGTTGGTTTAGCTCAGCATTAACCGGAAACAGGGAGAAAATCACTGGCTTAGATTTGTCAAACAGGCAAACAGATCCACCTGCCAACACCATAAAACTCATCAATAAACATTTTATACCTTGTTTGTTAATGACAAATGACTAATTGTGACATCGCCAGCTGACAATTACACTTTGATTTGTGTACAGATTAACAAATTAGATACATCAAGTTAATCCCAGAGCTTCATCTGGACAAACTAATCATGTAAATGTTGCATGCATAGAAGAGAATATCATATCATATGTGTTGGGATTACAGATTACAGTATGCTGAAGAATAAATGACTAAAAAGGCACAAAGGTGAGATGCAGATGGTGGCTTTACAACGCCCAGCAGGCCCCCTGGCACAATTGTCTGGAGACCAGCCAGCTGCTCGCATTCCTCCCTTTCTTTTAGGACCCAGAGATCTAAGGTGGCAGAGAGCGTCTGGGCATAGCTGACATCGGGGGTCAGACTAGTTCTGGAGGGAGGGAGGTGGGACAGATAGCTGATATGAGAATAACACGGATGAAGAAGACGCAGGAGAGAGAGCACACACCAAACCCAGCGGCTCAGCCCTCCCTTGTTCCTTATTGTCTCCTCCTGTGTGGGATCGACTGGAGGGAGGTGCTCGGATTGGGAAGGGAGAGACACCAGCTCTGAGAGGTAAACACACAGCAGGAGAGACATGGGAGTCTGATCGGCGCTGGAATGGGGTGTTCTGTGCTGTAGGTTGCTCTGCAGACCTGCTTCTGGAGGGAAACCGAGGGGCTGGACACAGGAGACAGACACAGGAATTCTAGGTCACAAGGGCTCCTGTGGCAGAGCAGTCTTGGCTGAGTTGTGCCGGGTTGGTATTTCAACCTCTCACGATCATGAGGAAGGTAGAGTAGCAGCCGATTGGGACGACATCAAAACAAGGAGAACCCCTAGAAATCAGAGTGAACTTCCTGCCTGACCAACTTCTTCACTCCCTCGTGATGGGATCCTCTGTGGAGTTGGCGTGTTTCTTGCTGGTGGTTTCTGCTCTTGGAAAGAGCAGTCTGGTGTCCGGGGGTTGCTCGGGAAAGTGTTGCCGAGGCAGAGACCTGAGCTGCGCCACCACCGACTGGAGGATGGACCGAGTGTACGGCACATGCTACTGCGATGAAGGCTGCGTCAGGACCAAGGACTGCTGCTTCGACTACTTCACCGAGTGCCCAGGTGAGATGTGAAGTGCTGTTGATCCCTTTTGCACAACTATGTGATACCAGTGTTAGATAACCTGTTGCACAAGGATAACCTGAAACCTTTATATCACCTGCATCTATTTGTGCAGAAGATAAAGATAGTTGGGGAAGATCATATTCACAGTGGAAGAGTGGGAAGACTCCTAAACACCCCATATATATATATAAAAAGTGGCTGTGTCTAACCCCATTTCAGCAGACTAACCCACATAAGGGAATTAGTACAAATATTTGAAGAATGCTGTCAATCAGTTTTAGCATTTACAGTTCCAGTCAAACCACCAGGGCGAACATAATATGTGTTGTGGGCCAGTAGTCGCTAAATCTGCTTGCTTAATACATCAAAGCCTGACCATCAAGCACAGAAAGCAAATGAAAAGAAACTCACAGGACTTGGTGATTGAATGGGGTGCTCACTTGGCGGACTCTCAAAAGGCTTGTGGGGCTGGAAACACTAATTCTGCAATGCTTCATTGATCTAAACTTATTTCATGGATATTTAGCTCCAGTTACTGTGTTACACCAGAGAATTGAGCAGAAAAAAAAATGTACGCTTTTATTTTTGCTGCCGTTCTCATATTCTTTAAGTAATACCTTAATAAAGTCACATCAAAATGTGTAATATGCGTAAGAAGTCAACAGGGAGGTGGCAGTTGCAAGCTGGCACTGTCATTTAGGAAAAATTACCGCAGTTGCAAATAAAAAAAACAAGCGGTCTTAGATGGCGGTTCTAGTAGTTTGACACCTAAGCCAATCAACAGCATGCATATATGTTGCCTGCAGAGCAGCCCTTGAGGCTGGTGGAGTATCTCTGGGGTTGTATATGTCACGGAGATCGATCAAAGACAACGGGAATCAGGTTAAATACCAGGACGACAACGCTCGGGCGTCATATTGCTTGCTTGTGCACACCGTTTCTGGAAGCTGAAAACAATCCGTCTTCTCCTGTAGCCTCGCTGTTCACCAGACACGGACCGCCAGACATCTATGGAATGTTCAAGACCGTTAGCATTAGCATTAGCATGCAACTAGGAATATTCGCTGATCCGCACAGCTCCGGTGGAGGAATGGGACAGTTCACGAGCCTTAATCAATAATCTCATTCATTCTATGTGAAGGAGAAGCACTGCATTACGCACACTGTGTGCATATTGTTTATTTATTACTATAATCATTAACTAAAGTAAATAATGTTAATAAGTCTTGTCAGTGTAATTCGGCCTCAGTGTTTCAGCTCTGTGCAGTTATTTGAGAGTCATCGCTGGTGTGTTTGTCATTAGAGGTTATGTTATACTAAAACACTTTTTCCCCAAACATGGGTGCCAACAATCCAGCTCGGGACTGTTCTGTGAGCGAGTGGAGCTTTTGGAGTGGCTGCGCTAAGCCCTGCAAGCCTTCGGTGCGCATGCGTGTGCGTCACATAGAGCAGCAGCCCAGTAACAACGGAGAGCCCTGTCCCAGTCTGGAGCAGCAAGCAGGCTGCAGGGAGTACAGAGACCACCAGGGGAACCACTGCGGACTCAGCTCAGGTACACAGAAGAGTGCATTGGCCGGGGGTCACTGAGTTTCAATTTGATTTATACTGTGTTAATACTTTGATTTAAAAAAACAAAAAACAGACTCACTTACAGAAACGGAATATTTTCCCCTTATCAGGTCCTGCATTCATTACAAGCATGGAGTTTGGCAAGGGGAGGCCCAAGCATGACAGCTATGGAAATCCCCTGAACTCTGGGTAGGTTTCATATCATGCACCTATGAAGCCTCCCTAAGTACCCTGGAATGGCACGTCGACAGGTGTCATTAAATTGAAAGTTGAAAAGTTCATGTGTACAACAGAAAACCTTCTGAAAGACGTTTCCTCCATCTGCATGTGAGACCTGTGGCTGTTTGCTCACCTGGAGGTCTGTCCACAAACCAATTATAGCGGTGTCATGAGTCTGCCCACAGCCTTTTGAAATGAAATACTCAGACATTAATAAGGACCATCAAATGAAAAGCACCCTCACAAAGGCCTGGATGACAGTCGGGGAGGTATTGTGAGCACGTTACTTCTTTGGGCTGAATTGTTGACTCCCATTTCCTGACGGGGACGTTCATGCTGCAACGGACGATTCAATACATCTGAATATAGTTGCTTACATCTTTTAATGAAGGAAATCATTTCCATCTTACCCACAAAGGATGTATCGTGTACATTAAGTTTTCCGTCTTGATTTACAGTGTTAATATTGGTGGACTGACTGCTCTGACCTTTATCGTCCTGCTCCTGCTCCCCCCAGGTTCTGTGTGGAGTTCACACTGGAGTCGCGGACGCCCCACT
>CAAKHC010000529.1:53028-69383 GCA_901007825.1 Macroramphosus scolopax
CAAATGAAAAGCACCCTCACAAAGGCCTGGATGACAGTCGGGGAGGTATTGTGAGCACGTTACTTCTTTGGGCTGAATTGTTGACTCCCATTTCCTGACGGGGACGTTCATGCTGCAACGGACGATTCAATATATCTATAGTTGCTTACATCTTTTAATGAAGGAAATCATTTCCATCTTACCCACAAAGGATGTATCATGTACATTCAGTGTGTCGTTAAGTTTTCCGTCTTGATTTACAGTGTTAATATTGGTGGACTGACTGCTCTGACCTTTGTCGTCCTGCTCCTGCCCCCCCCAGGTTCTGTGTGGAGTTCACACTGGAGTCGCGGACGCCCCACTGCACAGTGGAGAACCGGCCACACACACACTGGATGCGATATGTAACAGAAGGGTTCAAAGTGTGTGTGGCATGTGAACCACCCGCCATGAGAAACAATACTGGTAGATGCCAAGG
The DNA here is from genome assembly GCA_901007825.1 of Macroramphosus scolopax. Lineage (NCBI taxonomy): Eukaryota > Metazoa > Chordata > Actinopteri > Syngnathiformes > Centriscidae > Macroramphosus > Macroramphosus scolopax. Next base: position 53,486 of record CAAKHC010000529.1, read on the forward strand.
AGACGGGCAGGAATCAGACAAGTATGACTGATACTTTTACCACAAACCGACTTATGAAACAAGTTCCAATGTTCTGACATGTTCTATTGCACAGAATGAGTTGTGTGAAACTGTGTTGGTATGAATAATCATGAAGAGTCTGTGACTGTTGCAGGGAGGCTCTGCTCCACTGGCGGGCGGTGGGGAACCCCCACTGCAGCGGCACGTGGAAGAAGATCCAGAAGACCCAGCAGTGCAACTGTCCACCACAGCACAGCTTCATCTTCATCTGATCAGTGTTCTGGTCTGCTATCAACTGCAACTGGACTAATAAATTGACTAAATTTCACCACAGCTTTGATCTAAATTCAGCATTCTCCAAAATGACAACATAGAAAAAGGAGCACAAGAATTTGCAAGCGGGGAATAACTGACACTGAAATGTTGATGTTAGGCCAGAGCAGCTGTGGCCACTGTCTTCTATTGTCTATGTCATCACTATCGCATAGCAGGATATTAATGTCCAGTGCTTTGATTCTCTCAATATTTGCAGAGAAATATTTACATTTGGTGTTTTGGTTTCGTACTAGGATTTCGGACATATCTCTCATACTATTGTAGTATTTCTAAAAAGCATGTTATGGAATATTGGACGCAACACTAGTTTACGTTGTGGAATATACACCATGGTCGACTCCAGAATGTAAACATTTCTCCCCCGAAAATGTCTCTGAGGTTCTACAGGGGGCGCTACTGTGTTCAGAACACGCACAAGGTGGGCCCCCGTAAATCGAGTACCATTAGAGCTGAAATAACATTTCTAGATCACAAGCCTCAATGTAAAAGGTTTTCAATACTAAGAAGAGGAGGAGGCTTGTCATTATTTATTTAATAGACATGCTAGACATTTGATATACAAGAATAAATTATTGCAATCAACATGCACATTCCCCTTGTTCCTTGTCATTTGACTGAGTATTGTGATGAGACATTGTTGTAACTTAAAATATCTCATCTTCTTTAAGTACTCATTAAGCACAGATTGCACAAAATTCTGCATAACTTCTTTTTTGTGACATATTGATCTATGTATTGTAAACACTTAAAAAAAGGCTTCTCGTAACTGCAGAAATAACTTGAAATGTTGGAGGTGAAAACGTGTCATTTTAATGCTTTTGTTAAAAAGAAAAGAGAAAAAAAAGATGCTATCAAGCTGTCATTGTTCTGTGTTCCAGACCCTCCAGATGTTATTTGTCCCGCTGTGCAAAGCAGCACCAAGGCACTGCACCAATAACATAAAGAACAACCTCAGTATTTAAGCTACAGGTGGAGGATGAGCTTGTTTAGCTCGGTCAGCTGAGACGATGTTTATGTGGGGGTAAACTGCTATCTTGTGGAAATGCGGATTCATTTCTCCTCTTCACCGAAATCTTTTTGCCTTCATCAGAACTCTCCAGCGGTCTTTAAGCATTGTGCCAGTGCGTCCTTCAAAATGATCATCCAATAAAATAAGAGCCCAATTCCCCTCGCCGTGACGTTTGACACCGGCCCTCAGTTTCTTGTCCATCTCCAAATCCCATTTCTAAACAAAGTAAAAAAGTCTCTTAGTAACATGTTTTGGATTTTTTTGGGATTAATTGATGTGCAACGATCTCCATTATCTGTTCGGTTCAACTAACCTGTGGTGTTTTCCTTTTTTTGGGCTTCATCGTCGTGTCCACTGACTTTGACAGCTGTGATAACTCTGTTGGTGAGAGGTCAAACATTCACATAAGCTGCTGTTCATGTTATTTATGCCATCAAATAAAGAAAACATCACATATCCCTGGATGTTTTTTACAAACACAAAGTCTATTTATCCTTTATCAACAAATGACAAAAACCAGAGAATTCAAACGTACCGTTTGTCGATATTCTTCTGAGGCGGACTCGAGCCTTCTTGCACGAATCAGGTTTCCACATATTGGTGTTAGTTGAGAGAAGTTTTCGTTTTGGTCTGTAGAAATACAACACAGTGTGTGTAAAAGGATTTGAATGTGCTTGTTCTGAGCGACTTGTCAAGTTTGTACATTTATAAGAACATTTCAAGAGACAGCAAACGGACTCTACTAACCTCAAACAGAGGGTGCTCTCATCTTTTCTATTACTGGAAGAAGAACAGGATGTTGTTCATTAGAGAAAGTTTACATTCAACAGTATGACTTCGGGACCAAGCCCGAAAAAAAAGAATGAATATTTCCTACTTTGCCTGTTGATTGGATTCAATGGCCTCTTCTGGGTTAGACTTGTGCTGTGTCACCGTGTCCTTTAGAACTCCGATGTCCGGGGACGACTGGACAGCCTTTGTGGCTGCCTGGTGGATGACGAAGTTGACATAAAACACAGACCTATTATAAATAATACTTCAAAAAATTAACCTTTCATACCCTTCTAAAACAATTAACTTTTACATTAAAATGTTGCTGTAATGTCAAAGCAAAATTAATGAGGCTTGTCATTATAATAACGTTCTAAATGTAACCTTGGACTTTCTCGCTTAGGTAAATAATTGGTGAAACTTTCATGAGAAAGGGAGTCCGTTGGCCCCGAGCAGGGCTCTGCTGAATGAGGCCATTTGCCCTTCCAACTAATGTTATGATAAATTGTCAATTAACGATGACTGATAATGTCACATCAGCGCCTTCAGGTGGTCAAGGCGGCATTATTCAAAAGGACAAGAACTTAGCTGAACCGGTGTGCAAACAAAGGGCAACATTGACGACTGACATTTTTACAGGAATTAAAAAACATTATAATGAAATATTCATTTTATAAGTGCGCTGCCTGTTAACGACACCAGCAGTGATGCTACTGAATGGGTCCTACGGGCAAGGTGGCGGAACATTTTTCTGATGTACTTCAAAACATCACTCAACATGTGAACACCAAGACAATCAGTGATACAGCGGCAATGATTTTAAAAAACAGCAAGCAGACTGTGTAACAATTGTAACATATTTAAATGGGTAAAATCAATTTCATTGTAGCGCTGCATGCTGATATTGATCTGCACACCCCCACTCCTTCTCTCTCAAACAAACATACTGACAACTGGTTGTGCAGCCTCTCTGTACACATGAACAATTCTTAGAAACTCGCCCTGCACTTCTTCGTTACCTGAAGACGCGGATAAATGATCAACTACGATATAATAATCGCTAGTCTCTGATTAGGGTTGTAGTATAACGCGTAAATGTAATTAGAGTGCACAGAGTATTCACAAGCAGAAAATCATCCGCACCATCGAGCATTTCTGCTCCGCCTGCACAAATCAAGTCCCTGGAGCATGGGGCTGAGAGAGTCTGTGCATGACTAATGAGCATGGACTGCAGAGTTTGATTTTCACGTGTTCAGCCAATCAAACCTGATTAAGATTCTTCTCATCGACTAACGTTTGGTCGACTATTAGTGGACAGCCCAATACAGCACTTGTCATTAACCAAAAGTTAGGTTGGATTTTCACTTAAAAGGGTGCTTATACATCTGGTGGCCTATGTTGATAGAAATCTTCTAAAAATTGTTCTTATTTCAAGACACCTAATTTATAAACAGAACTGTTTCGGGCATCAGCTACAGATGAATTCATCACATCTGCTGTGTATAGAGTCCACGATGAGATCCTGAAGTAAATTGGTCAATCACTGTACCTTAAGAAGATAGTCAGAGGGATTCTTCTCCAGGTAGGCATCCAAGTATGACTGGATTGTCTCCCGGAGTCGGCTGAAGGTGAAGTTCATGAGTAATGGATTGTAGGTATCTGTCTGTGACACTACTGTTGTCAGCTTTACTCTCACGTTCTGTTGACAAAATGCTAGGCGTTAATCACTTAAATAATAGCGAACAATTGAAGAGAAAGAAAATGAGCAAACATAAAATAATAATAACCTTTTGGAAGTCGTGGTTATTTTCAAACCACTCGAGAGCAGAGGAGGCAGACGATCTTTGGCCCTTTTCCAAGCACACAGCTATAGACTAAGAAAAGGACAGACTCATCAACCACTACACAAAACATATGGACGTATTCCTCATGTCCCAAACTTGGTCCTTGAACTGCTACACTGTATTCTACACATTATATCTATACAGACTTCTTTCTATAACATTACCTGGACAAGCAACAGCAGGGCAATGTTTTCAAACAAACTTTCATCAGCCACTGTTTCTTTTAGGTTCGACCATATTTTGGTGGCTGACATCAGAGGCATCACACTCTTGTCCTCCTCAAAGAAAACATCTAGAGAGACGCAGCGACAGTGCGTGTTAAAAGCAGAAAAGCATATTCAAATCACACAGTCAGCATTATTTAGTATTTAATCAAAGAAGGTACATTTCTGTCTTACCCAACTGCTTCCCATGCATGACTCTGGCGAGGAAGGCACATATCTTAGTTTTCTCATCATGGGGGGCTCCATGAAGTGAGGATCTCTGGGAAATGGCTGAAAATGCACAGACATGACAAACCTATTTACAAAACAGTGTTAACAACTAGATCTTCAGAAGTATGTATGTGCATTGAAATTGACCAAGTTCATTGTCCCTTATAGATAACGTGATATCAATCAATTATTCTCCTTAACTCACAGTCTGGGTTTACGAGAGTAAACAGCTCTACGACATTCTCACGAGCACTGTTATCAGACCAAGAGACTTACCGCCATGACACTATTCCTGTTTGTGTTCACATATTATTCATTCCAGTTAACGATTTCAAAACTCCCAATGATAACCACTGATAACTGCGGGGTTGGTGAAAATAATTCATACACGATAACTAGCTTTAGCTACATTATTAAAAGGTGAACTGTGAATAACTTACATTCGAAAGTCGAAATGACTTCACCGAAGCCATCGAGATCTCCTTCTTTAAAACGTCGACATACACGGATGAAGAGGAAGTCCAACATCCACCCGGTAGCAACAGCTGTTACCTGGCTAAATCGTACATTTTCGTCTTCGTCGCTCGCTGTGTTTGTCTCCTTGTCAATTCCTGTCTTCATGTTCGTGTTTATGTTCTTCTAAAAGTTTCCTTTTGTTTTCTTTCTCGGCAGTTATTTGATTTCCGCGCGCGCAATCTTCTTCGCTGCTTCTACGGCGGGTGACAACCAGTGTAAAGGCGCATTACCGCCACCTGCCGTGTTGGAGCGAGAACAGTTATCTAGTTTCACCACCAAAACAACCCTAAAACCTTTCGATCAGTCCTGTTTCTTCAAACAATGGAGTGACCTCCATTTCCTAATACTAGGCACATATTTTAAGTTCTTCCACTCCAAGCTTACTAACTTTCCTTATGAATGTTTCCCCACCTTCCTCTTCTTCTGTTAATGGCGAACTGCAACGCTGTGGAGTTTATCCCCACCAACTGTCCTGTTACATCCATTGTTGTAGTTATGTCCTCGTTATGAGTGCAGTGTTCAGTAGACAGGAGATATACTTTAAAAGCGACTTTCCAGAGCTGTTTACGAATATTGTTTGAGGGTCCGGGTTATTCCAGTTGGTTTCTTAAATTTGGCTCATGACTCATTTGAAGACAATGGACAGCCTGGGGCGCCCTCTGGCGTGTGGGAAGAGTAACTACAACACGTCGTTGTGGAAATGACTATTGGTGATCAACCATTGAACAAGATGAAGTCTCCTGGCTGTTTAATATTTGTGTACTATTATGAAGTCCTCCTTATTCATGAATCTGCAAAATACAGATGTAATCAAACATCAGCTTCTTTGTAAAGTTGAGAAAACACGCAAGAGTTATATACACATTTATTTGTTATTCTGCATATGCTAATAGACGTAATGGGGAACAATGCTCTACAGAAATGTTGACACAAATGTACCATAACAAAGTGTTCTGTGGACAAACAATTGTTCGGACTACTACATGCATACAAAGATGTTGCTTTGTACAGAAACAGTCTCAAAATGTGTCTAACGATAATGTTCTCCAAATCCAAACAAGAACAAAAAAATGTACACGACAGAAAACACAAAGACATAATAAAGAAATAAAGTAGCTTCATGTGTTTCAGGGAAGGTTTGGTAAGCACGCACGAAGGACACGGACGATACCCATTCTCTCAGAGAAAATAAAGACACAACCTTTCCACGCTGTACAGTATCACAGATGATAATGTCAATGTGAGACACTGAGAGTGCCGTCCTTTTCCTGTCAACTCGCAGAATTAATCTTCGTATCCACACAAACATCATCCCAAGGGAATATAGATGATCAATCCAAATCCCTTGTTCTTCTATCCTACCTGTCAAGATGAAGGATTACTGAAAGGCCAACAATGGAGACACGATGACTACAAACAAGGGATGAAGGGAAAAAAAATGTTCAACGGAACATACAGGTAGAGAAAAAAAACATCGTTAACAAGGAGGTTATCAGCTTCCTTAACCCTCCTTACAAAACATAAAGAAAAAAAGACGACAACTACCACTGACCCCGCACTTTAGTTTGGAGGGCACCAGAGAATTTGCGTGTCTGACGATGGATCAATCGATTACACGGAGGAATAATCTCACATGAATCTGATTACCGAGTCAAATCGTGTTGGTCGGAGCGTCCCGTACACGCACAGACAAACGAAAATATGTAGTGATGTTGGATGAGATGCAGCCATGTGGGAGAAGTCTATTTCATCTCTGTTAACTCTGCCTCATCGATCGCTGCTCCTGAGGGGCACGACCCGGGGTTAGAGCCTCCTGAGCTGTAGGGATTGAAGCGATCAGCGGTGTCAGCATGGGAAATAACCAGGTGGATCAGCTCAGTGACAGTAGGATCTCTTTTTGCCCGTGGTCAGCTACACTACTCTCCCTTCTTTGTGACATTATCTATTCCCAAGCTCTAACTTTTCAAACTTCTATCCCTCCCTTAGTGCTCCCTTCTGCCTCGCTGAAGACTGATGGGGGTGGCTACTGAATATGGTACACAGATAACCAGGAGGAGGGAGATATATTGCTGCTCCTAACTCTGGGAGCCAAGACATCAATGTGAATTTGACAACATCACCTTTCAAAAAGCACAGAAGTTGACATTAGCTGTTAAAGAAAAAACAGAGAAACTACCCAATTGGAACATCAGAGTTATAGAAAACCTGAGAACTCAATAACATTACTTGTATCTATTACATAAAGACCTGATTTCTCCTATAAAATTAGAATTTTCTGTACAGTGCTATATGAACAAAGCAAAATGACTTGCTGCCTTCTCATAAACAGCGGTTGTTATGAAAAGGCACGCATCATTTCAACCACCATATGGCAGGAAATCGTGGTCGTGCTCCATTTTGGTTTAGAAAAAATAGAATCATTCTCAACGTTAATTCACAAAAAACATAAAATCCTTTGCGTGTGGCCGTTTAAATTAGATTATCTTCCACAGGTCATTTGTTAGATTTTCATGGAAATCTAACAGCGATATATAAAAAGGCCCAAGTGGTCAATTTGGATCCCTTTTATCCAAAAGATAATCAAATTTGCGGTCCATTAATATCTGGCATTAAGGTGCCTGACAGCATATGTGAGCCATATGATATTAAAAAGCAAAAGTCAAATTCTCATTTGCATTGTCGTGAGATTCTGGTAGTTGTAATACTGTTTTGCCTCATATTAAAGATATAACATTTGAAAAATACAAGTAATTTCTGCCTGTACACTTACAAATCCCATGGACAGAAAATAAAGTGCCACAATTCTTGGCCTGCATAGATTGCAGTATGCGGTATTGCACATTCCACACCTCTCTGTGAGAACATTAAAACATGAAAAAAAACACGTAAAATAAATCAATAAAGAACTCATCTTTGTACTTCCTGTCAGTACCGTTCTGGTTTGTGTGGCTTTTTTTCGCCAGCTCACCACTTACACACTCGGCCAAGTGTCACGTTAAAACAACGAACAGACGTTCCAGCAATGCGCCGGAATCAAAGGCAACATACAACAGATATTTTCAGTCAGTGTAAAACAAAAGCAAGAAGAAGAAGAAGAAGAAAAAAATCCTTTGGGTTTAAGTTTGACTGACATTTTTTTTTCCTTTCACAATAAAACACAATAAATTAAAGTCCAAGACACCACGGATGTAGAAAATAAAAAAAAAGAAAGATGCATCGAATTTACCCGCAGGTAAATTAGTAGTGGATAAAAGATAAACTTGTAGTGGTACGCGACAAGGACATCGGGCGCTGAGGAACACGGACGATGAACACAATGGAGATAAAGAACCGGAAGGAAAGCAAAAAACATAACTACTGTCATACAAGTCATTTTCCTCTACGATACTACGCGGCTGAGATAGATGAAAGCTTGTCAGTGTGCTTGATTTGGTCCGTTGATGTCTTCTTGTGGCAAACTATCACTTTTGACTCGCCAAAATCGATAATTACTAGTATAAAGCATATATGTGTATTCATGACCTGAACTACTGTGGTTAATTCATAAATAGTCCTAATTCTTTTTTTTTTTGTGTTTTTTTTTTTTATGGAATCTCACTTACCTACAGTAGAATATGTCTACGACCCATCTACTTATATCACATTTGAATCTACGTTTATATGTTGGAGAGTAAATAGGATTTAATTCTGTGATCGGGATGGTATCAAAAAGTGGAACAAGGAGCGTAAAATGACATCTTAAACCTTGTCCTATGATGTTTACTAAAGCCGACAGCACCTTTCCTTACTGTGGTCTGCAGGCGTGTGCACGTGAGAGGATTTCTTTTTGTCCTTTTGCACCCAAAGCCGTTAAATTCAAAGAGTATCGGATGCTTAAAAGTTCAACAGTCGATATGAAAAAAAAAAAAAAAAAAAAAAAAGCAATAATGACGTTACAGTTTCACACAAAAAACATTACAGGGTCGTCATGAGAACACTTTGCATTTCCACGAAAGGTAATGATATGTTTTTTTTTAATAGGTTGCTACGATGCAACACCCAGTTTAGGGCTCTCAAATCAACCCCCCCCAACCCACTTTCACATTGCAATCAATTGTATCTTCAGTGACAGTTTTCCTTTGCCATCGTGTGCATTGTCATTGCCTCGGATGTCCTAGTATTTACAGTGGAGCGCTTTCAGCAAACTAAGCACCGTAAAATATCAGTCTTTTTTTTTAAATGCATGCTTTTTACAGATAAGTCCCTCTGTGCATATCCTTCTTCTGCTAGAAAAAGTAGGCTGTCTTTATGTACATTGGGAGGACCAGGTTGTCTACATTAGTTGATGAATTCCTTCTCTTCGTCTCAAACTCTTTAAGTCCGCCCGGAGCACCGCAGTTTCTTTTTTTCCAGCAATACACAACAACACGAGTAAAAGGGACCTGTCATGCCATGCAAAAATATCTTTCAATACACCTTATCTGTTCTTCCTACTCGCTCTCATCCGACTGGGGTTGCGTTGGGTCTATTGTCCCGCAAAGCTTCTCTTACAGTCACATGCTGGTTTCACAGGTCGGAGAGAGGTTTCCATCCCCGGGTATCAGGTGGATATCGGATGTAAACATGTGGTTCTCTACTTTGTGTCCGCTTTGGTTGCTGTCGGCTTTGACCTCGTCGCCCACCCCACCCCCGTCTTGGTTGCAATTTTGTGCTGCTGTCTTGGGCGACAAGGGCGCAAACGCAGCGCCTGCCACCTCCATCAAGTGCTTCTCCTCGTGATTCTCTATGGATTGATCTTCATCGCCCGGAGGGGTGTCGACCACCACCAGCTTGGGCGACATGGAGCATGTCTCCTCCTCCTCCGTGGCTGGGAGCAGCTCCTCTGAACCGGGGAGGAGCGGCGACGTCTCCCCCTCTGGGGACTCATCTTCCAGGATGCTGGAGCTGATGTCTCCAGGAGAGGTAGTGCTGGGCGGTGTTAGCGGCCCTTCAGCAGAGGTTTTGGTGAAGTTGACATGTAACCCCTGTATTTCCAGAGGGCTGTTCCCTCCGAGGGAGCTTTGCATATTTTCTTCAGCACTGTTGAAGCTCCCCCCCTCCTCTATGTGGAGCCCCGACCTGCCACCTGGGTTGACAGATTCATAGATGCTTACTTTCAGTGTTGTGTCCAGAGAGTTTTGCTCATCGCCGTCCCTCAGTTGGCTAAGATGAAGAGGCGGTGGCGCCCTTGGGTGCCTGATCCGATATGGCCCAGCTTCCTCCTCATCTGATTTCGGGTCCGCTGAGCAGCTGGCGAAGTTATTTGATGAGGAAGGTTGGACCTCCTTCATCTCGAGCTCCACCTCCTCTTTCAACGTGGATTCAGGGCTGTGAGATTTCTTCGGTGAGCCCGGGCCAGTCATCGTTGTGCTCAGAGTGCTCATGGAGCTCGCAGTGTTCAGATTGGTTAAGGACTGCGACTTGGTCATCTGGTTGTACATCTCCTCCAGTTTCTGAACATTAAGGTGCTGTGGGGTTCTGCTCGTCCACTGGGGGCTTCCAGTGGTAGTGATGGTTATGCGATGAGGGGAGTTCTGCTGCAGAGGCTCTGCGCTTCTTCTCTCTGGCGACTCAGGGTTGGTTTCGGACGTGGCGTGTCTGGCTGAGCCGCCCCAGCGGCTTGGTGACAGGTGGTTGTCCAGGGAAGTCTTATCCTCTTTCTCCACTACTACATCCATTAGTTCCATACTGCGGGCAAAGGCGTCTTTTAAGTTCATTGACACAATGCTGCCATTTCTCTTGGCTCTCTCCAGAGCCTCCCTCCTCTTGATGGCTTTCTCCTGCCTCTTTTGCTCTTTATAGAACTCAGAGAAGTTGTTGACGATGATGGGGATTGGTAGGGCGATCACCAGCACTCCTGCAATGCAACACAGCCCACCCACAATCTTTCCCAGCAAAGTCTGAGGGTAAATGTCCCCGTAGCCCACTGTAGTCATTGTAATGGTGGCCCACCAGAAGGAGGCGGGGATACTAGTGAACTTCGTGGCGTCTTCATCTTTCTCGGCGAAGAAGACCAAGCTGGAAAATATCATGATGCCCATGGCGAGAAATAATATAAGCAACCCCAATTCATTGTAGCTCCTTCTCAAAGTAAATCCAAGAGACTGGAGCCCGGTGGAGTGCCGGGCCAACTTCAGGATCCTCAATATTCTCATGATCCTGAATATCTGCACCACGCGGCGCACGTTCTGGAACTGCAGCACGCTCTTGTTGGACTCGGTTAGGAAGATGGTGACGTAGTAGGGCAAGATGGCCAACAAGTCGATGACATTCAGCGGACCTTTGAAGAACTTCCACTTATTGGGAGAGGAGAGGAAGCGGAGCAGGTACTCCATGGTGAACCAGGCGATGCACACGGCCTCCACGTGGGCCAGCTGCGGGTTGTCGTTGGCTTGGCCGAACTCGTCCGTGACCTGAAGCTCCGGCAGGGTGTTGAGAGACAGAGCGATGGTGGAGAGGACGATGAACAGGATGGAGATGATGGCCAGAATCTGAGGAGGAGAGAGAGAGAGCACAACATCAGCGGGACACCAGGAGAAATCCATGCTCGTGCAGAAAAAAGACTTTTGCAGTCATTTAAGAATATAAATTAACGAGTGCTGAAAGGTGTGAAGTATAAATTATATAAATCAAACGAATGAGTGCGTCTCTTCGCTTAATTGGCCCTATTAGTTAGTTTCTGAATGGAAATGAGCCTTTAATTATGCATATAGAATATGAAACATGCCACAGCACTGGGATTAGTCTGAGTCCATGCATTGGGATAGTGGTTATTGAAGGAGGCGGAAAACATTAATTAATTTAAATTAAACATAAAAGAACTAGGCCAGAAAGTTATTTCGGAAATTGCGGAGTGCATGTGTGTTTGTTTAGTGTGTGTGTGTGTGTGTGTGTGTGTGCTCGAGTGTGTGGGTGCCTGCGTCTGTGTGTGTCTGTGTTTGTGTGATCCCATCTACAAGAGATACAGAGGATGAAAGGATTTTAGCTCCCCCTGTTGGCGACAGTTTAAATTGCACTGTGTGTTAAAATACAAGACAGACAAGTTTCAGTTACTGTTTAATCTTTTGAAACGTAAGATAATATAAGATGATACACTAGCCCTCATTTTTTTTAGCACATTATAAATATAATCCTGCGTAATCCAAGCAGGTCAGCGCAGCACAATGCTGCCACTGCCTCCCTATCATGACCTCATTAGATTGAATCTAGAAATAGATATTCTGACCAAGAATAGATATTCTGACCAGTATTGAAGTGTGAATATGAGATGAGTGTGGCTCTTTCATCATCCCTTCTCTGTTAGGGTTAGGATCCATATTCTATCTCCGCTGCTGCCTTGCACCGGAACCACAGATAAAATTCCTTGAAACGCTGCTGGGATTACAGCGTCTCAACACACGTGCTGAAGAGTCTCCGTTCTATCGTTACAGTACTGCAGTTATACATACACATCAACCAAAATCCAGTGTAGAGAGGAATCAGCGTTCTTTTATGGGAAGACCTCAACGACCCGAGGGATATAAAACCCATAAAATAATAACTAAACAGCGGCTGAAGAGTCGGGACAGGAAAACAAGACTCCCTGAATACTAATCACAAGCCAGATTGCGTTGCCGACCACGCTGATGATCTCACACACGCACGTGCGGCTGTGTGGAGACACTGATCTCCTGTGAGACTTCCCTAATTTTAGCAACTATCATGCAGAAGATTACAGATTCTCTTTAGGGGTCGGCCGTTATCGTCGTCTCTCCGTTAGTCCGACAGACACACTGTGGCTAAGATCCGGTGATTGACGCTGCAAATAGACAAACGAATGCACGGCAACTGCTTTTAATTAAACAAATCCCTTGTACTAAATGAGACAAAGAGAAGGGAGAAAGAGAGACAAGGGTGTCATGGCTCAGCTGAGGAAGTGTTATCACTAAATGAATGCCGCTGCTGATTAGGTTAAACCTATTAGCAGCTAACGTAAGGCAACCGGGGCATCGCGCCGAGAGACTGTGGAGTCACAGTAAAGGACGTAGCTCGCTTCCATACCACCGTTTTTTTCTTGGCAAGCTCGTTTGAGGCTCACCTTTCGGGTGCCAAGCAACTTAATCAAAAGCGCCGTGGCTTGTGTTCCTGTTGCTGAACATCTTGGCACCGCGTCAGCTCGGGAGGTAGAAGACGACATCCGACCATGAGATAATCGTTACGCTCAGTTTAGCAGCTCACCTGCCGGTAAATTGCGCTGCTGATTTTTCCTGATACGATACAGGAATGATATGATTTGCTCTCTCTCTCTCACACACACACATGCACGCACACACAGAAAGAGAGAGTGATTAATGCATCCGATGACCCCCACTCAATGCTGTCCTCACCTTCCTACACTCCCGTGCATCCGTTTGCTCACGGACAGCAGAAAATGGCATTTGAGCGTGAGAATGAGCCATCCTGAGGTAGCTCGCATTAACCCGCTGTAATTGAGTGGGAGTAGTTAAGAAGATCAATTACTCGGATTTAGTCTTCCCTGCCCCTAATTTGCATGTGCGATGGCATCAAAGGATTAAAATGATGCCACGGCGGTCGAGCTGGACGTGACGCAGGGAAAGGTAACGGAGGCAGGAAGTGGAAGATCAACGACAGGAAAGAGTAAGACTGAGTGGACTGGGATTACCTGTCACATGGACCCTGATCATTTTACCAAACTGATCAATGCTACCTGCCAGCAGAGCTGCATGAGATAGATAGTGGGGTGCAGTGGGATGCATGAAAGGGTTGCTGGTTTTGACTTTGAGCGCTTCCCCTCTCAACTGTCCCAGTTCTTAAGGAGGATTTGATCTCCGGACGGCCGAGTCAGCTCATGGCCAGGCCTGTCATGAGATCTGATTGGCTTAGACGGAAGAGTAACTCAGATGATTAGGTGATGTGTGACATGCTTTAGTTGCCTCTCCCTACAAAGATTGCGTATCCTGCAGACGGCAGGACCATTTAGTCCCGTGGCGGTGTGAGATCTGGTGGGAGACCCGATACAGGAAGTGTGAAGAAGAGGAGAGACCACACAGGAGAGTTAAGAGTCTCCTGAGCCCTCTGAGCCTCTGTTGAAATGGCCAGAGTCACCTTCGCCCATCCTCTTGTAGTTCTCCTGCTACAGGAAGCATTCAATAGGCACCGCTCTTATCAGCGACAGCCTTGTGGCAGCTAACAGTTCACCCCACTTCATGCAGCACCTCATCTCCGTGCATCCCTGCATTGAAAAACATCCCCACCACTCCTCCGTTTGAGGGAGGTCTAATGCTGTGGAGAGTAAAAATAACCTACACCGCAACAGTAGCCCGTCTGACAGCTTGGGGGAGGCTATCGATCGTGCACACGTGACTTTCTGACCACTGAGCCAACTCCAGTGAGCTCCTATTGATCCGCCTCCCCAAAGCTCCGTGATCCACCTCTGGGGTGCGGCCTCACTCCCCCACTCGTGTCATTCATATGTGCTGGGCAAATTGAGCCATTCCTCAGGTATGAGAATCAATCCGGGCGATTATAGCTATGCTAATGGCTGATTGATCCCCGGGAGCTGCGTGCGGTAGTGCATCTTCCGAGGCCGGGATCACACGGCTGCACAGCTTGTTGGCTTCTGTGCTTAAGAACTAATGAATTGCACTAAGGTTATGTACCAGTTTGCTGCTACGTCGCCTCATTATTCAGACGGATGGTTCCATATGCTGATGATATGTTTAGGAGTAACCGAAATGGCAAAGTTTCCCTCCTGGACGTGCATAAAAAAAATCTCTCCCCGAGCTGTTATGAACAATTAATGACGGCGCCGAGCAAATATGACATTATTAAGGACGCTGTCACGGGTACTTTAAGAGATTTATAAGGCGCAGGATTGCACAGGGTAGGACTTGAATACACGCACCCTTCTGAGACTCAACATTAATCAACAAAGAAAGAGACATCTTCCCTCCCACTCTCAAGATTCTGCTGGGCGAGTGCCTTTTTTTCCGTGGCCGCTTTCCAAACCCTCCGCAGAGAGAGACGGACGGAGGGAAGGAGGAACGGATACGGGTATTTGGTGGCTGTCCACTCTTGTCCAACAGCTCCTCCGGGGTGCAGAGAGGTATGAAGGCATCGCAATGACTTGAGCCTCAAATCTAAAGCCATAGTCTGCTGATTAGATGATGGAGTTCATAAAACAATGACAGAATTGTTCCAATAAATTCCTTGAAACTGAGACAATATGTGAACAGTTGAAATATGTCCCAATGCTTTGCAACACAATCAGATCCTCCAGCGTCCATCTGGCTGAGTAGATTCGGGCAAATCTGGTGGGAGTTTAGCCCAAAAGTAATGGAGGCTTATTATTCCAAAAGAAAAACAATCCTTCATATATCTCGCAGCTCTCAGAGTGATTGCGGTGGATACGTCCCATTCATCTTGGCATAAGGCAGAATCATCACACTGTGCCAGTAACAATTTAATCCGCCATCAGTCAGCACCGACTCTATTGTGTCACCTTATGTTCCTCGACGTTTGTCGAGTGACTCAAGCAAAAAGACTTCGGGGTCGATCTCTGTGAGGTGCCTTGCAAATCAGTACGAGAGTCAAACTCTGCATGTTAATTATTTACTTGTTGAGTTGCCTTCAAAGCGCGCCGCCGCCGGGTGCGACATCCATAAAAGATGGCGACCTCCCCGTCACTCAGGACTCTCGTACTATCCTTGCTGCAGGCGTGCAACAGCAGGAAGTCCACGGCCAACTTTAGACACTACGTGCTTCGACACTACACAGGGTAAAGTTGTAAACACTCTTTTTTCTCACTCTGACGTCGTAAAAAAAAGGAGCTGTAAACAATAACTTGTTCTACTTTGCTTGTCGGCCGCTTGGACTTTTTGCTTTCTAGACTCCACGAAGAAGAATCAGAGGAATACATGAATAAATAGAAATGTAAATGACCCTATGACATATCAGAGGAACGTCTCCAC